>JAJIBD010007647.1:0-86138 GCA_021461705.1 Cryptotis parvus | reverse complement strand
CGGGATGGGACAAACAGTCCCCACTGAGGCTCTCAGACACCAGGCACAGCCCAGCAGCTCCTGATCCCACGGTCCAGCCCTCCGGGACGCATCTTCCTGTGTCTCTGGGTGCGGGCAGGGGTGATACTCCTCGCCAGAGCGGCGTATCTGTGGTCTGAGCTCAGGCCTCTGTCCTGTCTCCAGCTCCCGGGAATGACCCTGGCAGTCATAACCCGCGTTCTTCTGTGGCTCGTCCGCAGCTTGGAAACACAGCAGACAAGCAGGCACTGCTGGGGACAGCGCTGGCTTTGCTGCCCTGAGAATTCCAGAATCGTGCCTCTCCCGCCAGGAACTCAGCGCCCACAAACACCTGGAAATTCCTGGCAAGTGGGGATGGGGGTGAGGAAGAACAAGGCCTGGGGATGCCCCAAACGTCTGGACAGGGTCCACCTGGACATGTGTCAGCCGTGGGCAGAACAGTCCTGGGCTCACCATGGGGCCACACGGCGTGTCGGTGGTAGGGAGCGGGAAGGCAGGGTGTTGGATCTTAACGCAGACGGGTGTCAGGTTCGGTGCGACCTGAGCTTTGTGGTCTGCCGTCCTGAGGACATGGGGTCCCTGACAACGTGCTCTGGAATCCAGCGTCTGCGCCACCAGCCGGTCCTGCTCGGCGCCTGCAGGAGCACACACTTGGTTTCTCCACTCAAGTTCACTGGAAAAACATACGGCGGCAGAGGCAGACCCGCTCCTGCTAAGCCCGCACAGCAAAGCGACGCAAATGACGCCAGGTTGGGGACAGAAAAGGGCAGTTCCTACAAGTATGACACTGACCTCCGGTTAGTTCCCAGCACACACTACCAACGACAGCCGTGGATCGGAGCGCTCTGGAGCTCCAGGTGAGTTTAGCCAGGAAAAGGGTCCTACAGCTGCCAGCCTCAGGGCCCGCTCTCACGTCCACAGAAGCGCCCCCGCCAGCAGGCTCCAGCGGCCTCGGCAGAGGCTTCAGACACCGGCCCTGGGGCTCACCCCTCCCGTGCAGGGAGGAGGGATCACTGACCCCCCAATCCACGAGGCTTCTTGAATGCCCATGTTCAAAGAAGCAGAGCGGAGTTGGTCTAAAGTTCTATTTTTAAAAACCCTAACTTCTAGGCTCAAAAAAAAAAATCATCCAGAGAATTCATTGTCAGCTACACCACCTTCCCCCAATGCCATTTAAGACTCTTTTCAAAGGCAAGAATCTATAAAGACGCGCATAATACCGGGCCATTCAAATGGTCCAGCCCACACCTGATGAATTATCCACCATAGCAGCCCCCTCCCAGAATGACACCCTAAAACAAACTCCCCACCGCCTCCGACAGGGGCGTTTCAAAGATCATTTCTCTTCCTCCCCAGGACCTGGCCACAACGAACAGGTAGGAAGCGCTTCAAAGCGGAGGATGGTAGACGGGGCGGGGTGGGGGCTAGTGACCCCTCGCGGGACCTGGGGAGTGTCTGCTCTGAGTTTGCCCCAGACATCAGGGTCACCCTGGGGAGAAGGGGCCTGGCACCCTGGATATGAGCCCAGGCCACGACCTGCCTGTGGTCAACACGTGCTGACTCACAGGCCTGGGGCATCCCATGAGCCGCGCCCTGGAGAGGCTGTCCGTGAACCGGCTGGGGCCGCCAGCACCTCCCTCAGCCCTTATCCTGTGTGCGGGCTGGAGTTCCACAGGTGGGTCAGGAACCCACGCCGCGGGAACACCCATACAGGATGAATCCACCTCCGGTCTCTAAGGGGTTGGGGTCCGGATGGGCTCACGATAGCAAGAGGCTGCGTTTCAGAATGAACTAATGGTGCCCAACTTACCCCGTGGGCGCTTGGATCTGCTGGCACCCGTGAGTGCTGAAGAAGACAATGGCTTACCAGCAGGGTCCCTAGCACCAGCCCGGGAGACTGCGGCCTGCAAGAAGTGAGGCAGTGGTCAGGCCTCATGGACTATGAGTCCTACAGGCCATGGACCGTGAGGCTGTGGACTCCAGCTGGAGTGCTTTATTTCATTCTAATTAAAAAATATGTTATTTTGGCCCCAGAGTCATAGTGGGTAGGACATTTGCCTTGCATGTGGCTGGCCCCGGTTTGATCCCTGGCACCCCACAGATCCCTGAGCACCACCAGGAGTAATTCCTGAGTGCAGAGCCAGGAGAAAGCTCTAAGCAGGGCCGGTGTGTCTCCAAAAAACAAACCAAAAAAGAGGTTATTCTGGGTTTGTTGCCAGGTTACATCTGGCAATCCTTGGGGACAGTACACAGTGCCAGGAATGGGGGCTGGCTGTGTGTGTACAAGCCGTCTTGCCCATTGCCTGCTCTCCGGCTTTTTTCTTTTTGGGTCACACCCGGCAATGCTCAGGGGTTTCCCCTGCCTCGGACTTTCGGTGGTGCTCGGGGGGCCTTGGGTGTCAGGGTCGAACCGGCCGGCTGGGCTGGCTGCGTGCAAGGCAAACCCCTACCCGCTGTGTACGCCCGGCCCCCGGCATGATTTTAAAACTTAAGCCTGGCGGCCCTCAGGGCTTCTTCCTGGCACTGAGCTCGGGATCAGAGGTGGGGGTGAGAGGACTCAGTGCCTGGTATGGAGCCGGGGCCGGCTGTAGGCAAGGCTGGCATGAGAACGAACGATCCCTGAGTTAGCTCTCTGGCTCTTACGCTAATGTGATGCCGGGCTCGAACCCAGGTGCCTCGTGTGCTGTCCCCTGAGCTGGTCTCTGGGCCCAAGTTCCACTTCTGCACGTCACCCCAAGTCCAAGCTCCTCCAAATCTCGGTTTCCTGGGCTGGACGTGCCTGGTCAGGGGCTCACGTGCGGGCAGTGAGTGAATGTTCAGTTGGAGAACAGACCAGGCCTGTCTTGGCACCCACCGCCCCTCCCTTCCTCTCCCGCCCCAAATCAAACAAAATGAGAATTTGTTTATCACAACACCTTCCTCCAAGACCAAGTCCGTCTCCCCCTTTCTTTCCGTCCTCTGCCTTTACAGGAATCTATTCTCCTCACAGCGCCCTTCACGTAAGGAGCTTTCCTCCAGAAGCCTGTTCATTCCTGGTGAGGGGACAGGGCTCTTGGCCCCACGGTTCCCCTAAACTAAGGGCACCAAAGCCCCATGCACTTTAACCTTTTAACTCTTGTGGCTCAGCCCCTGCCCAGCACACTGGTGGTTTTCCCTGTCTTCAGCTGAGTCTCAGTATGCACGAGACCAGCTCATGTTCCTGCGGCCAGCGGTGGGTGTGGTGCCAGGCTTCCTTTCGTAGGCACCATCTCATCATTTGGGACCTCTTAGTCCCAAACAGACAACAGAGTGAGGACGAGTCTGCCCTGGGGAGGCCCGGCCGTGACCGTGCAGCCAGGCGCTGAGCTCCACACCCTCCCACGGGTGCTCTCAGGGAGGCACAGGACACCAGCTGGAGCCGCCAGCAGCCGAGGGAGAAACGGGATCTGTGCCAATCCACAGCCTCCCCAACTTTGTTTTTTCCTTTCTCTGTCCCTCTTCTTGCTGTCTCTTGCTTTCTGTCTGCGAGGAGGGGAGACGTTTGCACAGGGCACGTCGACGGTAGTCAGACATTTTTATTGCAGAAAGCCGTCTGGAAAAGATGCAAAACAAAACCGCTACCGCGCTAGGGAGAGCAACGGGGGAGAGAAACAAAGGCCCCTTCCCTTTGCTTATAGAGTTCACAGGCATGACGTGCGGCGCCTGCAGCAAACGGAAGCTACACTAATTTTAAAGCCATAAAACGCTATCAAAGGGCCCTGCGGGAGGGCCGACACTGGAGCCAGTGGCACCTAAATAAGACACGGTTCATTTACTTCGCAGCTTAGCCTAATGTAATCATCAGCGGATTCTTAGCCTAGAGTTGTCGCGGGCAGAGAGCCGCCACAGCCAGCCACGGCGAAGGCGGCGCTTGGAGCCATCGAGGGGGCCGCGGCGAGATGGCTGTTGATTAGAAAATTTTTCAGTTTTGACAAGCGCTTAATGAACATAAATCGCACCTTGATTGGTTTCCGTGTGGGGCCACAGGCGCACCTGAGAAGCGGTGGGAACAGGCCACCGCCCCCTCGGCCCGCAGTCCTGAGCCTGTGCCGCAGAGGGGACCCCGCATGCCACAGCCCTGAGAGGCCAGGGAGCTCGCTGTGCCCATATGGCCCCAGTCCCGGTGCGCTCTTCAGGGCATCCTGGGAGTGACTGCCTGGCAGGGGTGCCAGGGCGCAGCCAGGACGGGGAGGAGGTGCTGTGAGTGCAGACACAGACCTGGTGCTCAGGCAGGAGGTGCTGTATCCCCTCACCCCTGTAGTGGAGCCAAAGGAAAGGGTTGCCACGAACGGGGCCCAGTGCTGGGGCGTGTGTGGGGGCAGGTACGGGGCTCAGACCCCAGTGACAGTTGTTCCCTACATCACTGGCAAACCTGGTGAGACTGAGGGGCCCCCTGCCCAGGGACCGCCAGCAGGGAAGCCCAGGTTCGGTTTTTGTTTAGGTGTCAGGGAGCTCCGGATATGTCCTGGTTGAGTGGCTGCGCTCGGTGGATCCGTCTCTGCTGGAGAGGGTCTCGGGCTGCGGGGATCTCGGGCTGCTCGAGATCTAGGGGATCCTCAGGGTCTCGGGGCTCCTCAGCGCTCTCCCTGGGTGGTGGAAGGGCTAAGGGGAGAATGGTGGACTCAGAGCTACACCTGTCCAGGACAGTTCTTGTCCCGAGTCCGTGGCTCCTGCTGTATGTCTGGGCCTGCCGTGGAGGATTCCTTGAAGCCCACCAGATAGGGGCGCTGCAACAGCCTTAAAGCAAGGCGTGCTCATCTGACTCCGATGTAGCACCCTGAGGGGCTCTGGAGAGGGCAGGCTGGGCCTGTGGTTAGGACAGGTGAGATCTGCCAGTAGCCTGGGCAGTGAGTGTCCAAGGGTAGGGTCAGACCTGCATGTGACAGGACAAGTGACAGACACAGGCTCGGGCTCAGGCCACAGACAGGAAGGAAAGAGGAGCAGGTCTGCAAGTTGGGAGCACAGCAAGCTTGGGGAGCTGGGGATGGCCAGGTGCGTGCCAGGTGTATGTTAGATGTGTGCCAGGCGTGTGTCAGGCGTATGTCATCAGGTGTGTGCCAGGTGTGTGCCAGGTGTATGTTAGATGTGTGCCAGGCGTGTGCCAGGCGTGTGTCAGGTGTATGTCAGGTGTATGTCAGGTGTGTGCAGGTGTATGTCAGGTGTATGTTAGATGTGGCCAGGTGTGTGCCAGTGTGTCAGGTGTGTGCCAGGTGTTGTTAGATGTGGCAGGTGTATGTTAGATGTGTGTCAGGGTATGCCAGGTGCATACCAGGTGTGTGCCAGGTGTACGGTATGTGTCAGGTGTGTGCCAGGTGTATGTTAGATGTGTGTCAGGTGTATGTTAGATGTGTCAGGTGTATGTTAGATGTGTGTCAGGTGTATGCCAGGTGCATACTAGGTGTGTGCCAGGTATGTCAGGTATGTGTCAGGTGGGTGCCAAGTGTATGTCAGGTGTTTATCAGGTTTATGTCAGGTGTATATCAGGTGTATGTCAGGTGTGTGCCAGGTGTATGTCAGGTGTATATCAGGTGTATGTCAGGGTGTGCGTGTTGTCAGGTGTGTGTTCAGTTGTCGGTTTATGTAGTTCAGGTGTTGTAGGTAGGTGTGGTGTGTGTGTGTAGGTGTGTGCCCGGGTGTCCAGTGTCAGGTGTGTGCCAGGTGTGTGCCCACGGTGTGTGCCAGGTACGTATGTGAGGTGCATGTGCCAGTGTGTGCAGCTGTGCATACCAGCTGTACCAGCTGTGAGCCCGGCAGCCTGCCAAGCTGCTGCACCAGAAAGTCCTTGGCTTGACCTTGTGCTTTGAGCCGCCTGCGCCATCCCGAGGAACCTGCCCACACCTTTGTCAGCAGCGACGTCACCCAGCATGGTCCCGGCACAGGAGACGGATGGGGGCTCCGGCTCAGCTGTGACGCCCCCTGGTCCCAGGGCTTTCTCATTATCCCCCTCATTTCCCATCACAGTGCTCCCGAGGGCCGACGGGTGCCTCACTCACCCCCACCCATGATCCGTTCGGGGTCAGGGGACCCCCTCCCACCCAGTCATGGCCCCAGGGCATCAGTGGCCTGTTTGTTTAGGGGCCAGCGGATGCTCCCATCTCCAAAGGAGCCGGTGTGGCCTGCCTGTCTGCATCACGGCTGTGTCTTGGGTGGACACGGGGTGGCAGGGGTTGGCACTGGCTAGTACTTCAGGGAGGGGCCAGGTGGCCAGGAAGGGCTCAGCCCAGCAGCCCTCCAGCCGGGGTGACTGGGAGAGGGACAGGTAGGTCCTAGGGGCCTCGTCTGACTGCCAGCACAGACTAGAAGCTTCCCTGCCCTGTGGTGACCGTCGAGGGCTTGGCCAGTCCTTTGATGCAGAGTCACTGGCTCTTTGTGGGGGCTCAGGGATGCTGTCAAAGACACGTGCTGGGTACGTGTCTCAGGGGCACATGACACCTGGGCTCCCCCAACATCCCCAACATCAGCTCAGACACAGCGGCCGTCCCTAGTGTGCCACTAAACTCAAACAGATGGAGGGAAGGTGGCAGCCGACCCTCGTGAAGGTCACATGAGAAGACAAAGCTATGGTGAGACTGGCCCTAACCAACCACACGTCCCCACTGGGCAGGTTCCCCCCATAGTGGGGCACAGTCACGCACGAGGATGGGGTGTGCCCGGCGCTCTGTCACCTGTGGGAAGCGTCTGGACGGCCCCAACTGGCCTGTGCCCGCATGCAGGATCTGGGGTCTCGCCCGCCACTCGGTCCTGCTCTGCCATTTCCCACTGTGCCATGTCTGCTCAGCCCTGGGGGACGTGGGCTGGCTCCCACTGTGAGATGGAACTGTCGGGGGCCTAGGCCTGGCAAGTCCCCCTGGACTGTCCCAGAGTGGGCGTAGGAGCCAAGTGTGCGGTGGGGGCTGGGGAAGGTGGGACGGGAGACAGCGGGCGGCAGCGGGACAGTCGCTCCTCTGTGGAGGCACCTGGCTCATCCCTTAACCCCAAAGCCCTCACACCCGCAGCACGGGACCCCACCTGCAATCCCGGAGGCCTCGGGTAGCCTGCGGGGTGGAGGGCTCTGAACGGGGCCCCACTACGAGATGTGCTTGTTCCCCAAGTGGCTGTGACGGGTCTGTAGGACGCACAGGCAGATGCCCAGCGGGCGGGATCGCTCACGGTGCCTTGGGATGCTCATTCGGGCATGGCAGGGTTTGAGAAGGTGCTGCGTGTTCCCTGTGTCACAGGAGGGCGCCTCCCCTTTACCACGTTGTGCTCTGCTCACATGAAGTTTTATTTTCCTCTTTGGGGGGACAGGGAGAGCCCCCGAGGAGCCTTGGGCAGGTGAAGCACATGGTCCTTCCCTCAGCTAAGTACCTGGCCCAGACATTTATTTATTCATTTAATTTGTTCGAGGTTTTGGGCACTCTTGGCAGTGATCAGGGCAGACTCCTAGCTTAGTGCTCAGAGATAGCCACTGGCAGGCTTGAGGGACCTTACTTAGTGCCAGGGATAGATGCGGGGCTGAAACCAGGGTTGGCTGTGTGCAACGCGAGTGCCTCGAACCCCTACAGGCAAGCAATGTGTGACTCCCCACCCGGGAGTGCGGCCACTCCCCATGGAGGCCAGGCCGGAGACTCGTCCATGGGTGGGGAGAGCATCCCCGCTGCTGACAAGAGCCCCCGGACTATAAACTCATGCCAAAAGAATGCAGCCACTGGGGCCGGAGCGATAGCCCAGCGGGTAGGGCGTTTGTCTTGCGCGGCCGGCCTGTGCCGGCTGGGTTCGATCCCGGCATCCCATATGGTCCCCCGAGCACCGCCAGGAGTGATTCCTGAGTGCAGAGCCAGGAGTAACCCCCGAGCATTGCCGGGTGTGACCCAAAAAAGCAAAAAAAAAAAAAAAAATGCAGCCGTCCACAATGTGGGTTTGGGAGCCTGGGCACGGGAGGAGGTGGGGACAGACACAGCTGCGTGATGAATCCTGAACGGACACAGTCCCTGGGGTTCTCCAAGTGGGCGGGCGTGCCCCAGAGGGTGCAAGGAGAGTGGGGAGTCCCCGTGATAAGCACAGGTGTCCTGGGGCAGGGGGATCTCGGCTTGGTTTTCAGTTTCCTTCCAGCGAGTTCTTGCCAATCCCGCATCTTCGTAAGCATTTGTGATGCTTCAGTTGGAAGCACGAGGGTGCCAGGAGGAGCCTTGCTCGTCCCGCTCCACAGGTGGCCCGCTGGCGTCGGGTGCGCGCAGCCCTGCTTGTCCCGCAGCGTGGGGTGCACAGCCCTGCTTGTCCCGCGGCGTCGGGGTGCGCAGCCCTGCTTGTCCCGCAGCGGCGTCGGGGGCGCAGCCCTGCTTGTCCCGTGGCGTCGGGGTGCGCAGCCCTGCTTGTCCCGCAGTGTCGGGTGCACAGCCCTGCTTGTCCCGCGGTGTCGGGGTGCACAGCCCTGCTTGTCCCGCAGTGTGGGTGCACAGCCCTGCTTGTCCCGCAGCGTCGGGTGCGCAGCCCTGGTCCATCCAGCTCCACAGTCGGCCCGTGTAGTTGGGGTGCACACATGGGCCAGTCTCGGCACACGGAGGCGGCTCCCACCCCTTCAGCCACTGGTGTTCCCGGAAGAGCTCCCGGAGGGCACCTCTAGTCACAGGCTCAGTCCTGCGTTTAAATCCTACACCCTTGAAACTACCCGTGGGGCAAACTCAAGCATGGAGCATTCCCGTCCGAAGCCCGAAGCCGGAGAACAGAGCAGGCCACAGGGTTGTGCAGTGGCTCAGGCGTCTGGCCCCTCCGTCCCAACCTCACCCCCTCCACACTACTCGCTCCTGTCCTTGGGTCTCAGCTAAAAAGTCACAGCACCAGCGTGTCCCACTGTCCTTGGGAAAGGAGCAGAGCAGAGCCAGGGATGAGTGGCAGGACCCAGACAGTGTGGGGTGACACCTCCAGGGGGTGCCCCACAGAGGCTGGGAGGCTGAGGCAGGGTCTCCCAAGCCCCACAAACCGTGCTGAGCCCCCCCAGCCCCGCTGAGCCCTGAGCCCTGCTGAGCCCCCAGCCCCACTGAGTGGTGGGCACTCACGTGCAAACTCGGGTGGTAAGCAAGCACGCCCGCTGTCGCAGAGGGTGACGTATTTCTTCTTCCACTCCTTGTTTAGGGACTTGCCACTTCGCTTCAGCAACATACCCTGCAAGACAGGAGCCAAGTGTCAGCATCAAGGGCCCGCCCCATGACGCAGGGGAGCGGCCGACTGTACCGTCTGCAGAAGGGCACGTCTGATGGGCAAAGCCTGCTGCCTGTTCCCCTGCAGGCTGGAGTGAGCACGGCCCGGTGCCTCCATGGGCAGCATGTGTCCGGGCACCACCTCCCACTCACAGAGACCCTGAGTACTGGCCCCCTAAACTGCACAAGCGCAGACGTGATGGCTAGGAAGGGACCCTGCAACGTGCAGAGCGGGACAACACGAGAATGGAATATCAGTAAAGATGCCACAAGGCCCTTCCTCCAAGTAGGAGAAGACCAGAGCGGCACGAGGGACCCCGGGGAGAGAACACCCGCCGGCGAACACATTAGCTGCTCCCTACCTTGTATCTGCAAATAAGAACATTGCATTTCACCGTCTCCCCCACCCCGCTTCAGAGTCCTAATTTATTAGAAATGAAATCCCATTTGCAAACTTCGCAACAGCATTTAAGAGATGAATCGTGTATAATTTACTTTAATCCATTTTTAATGAAATCATATTAGGGCTTCTTGAAAGCTATTGAAGCCGGAGACCCACACACTTTGGAAGCGTGTGTGACCCGCTCTCCCTCGGATGACTGATGAGAATTTATTCTTGTTTTAACTACCAATTCCCGGCAACCCTCCCGCCTGGCTTCTTGGCTCTCCTGGGGCGGGCAAGCCTGCGGCTGGCACAGAGCAGCGCCAGCATCACACCCTCCAGCACCTCCCCTCCACCCCGCCATCTCGGGCCCCTGTGCTCTGGGCCCTGGACCCGGCCCTCCCTCCCTGCCCTCCACCCCAGCCCATGAGGAAGTGCCCTCCGCCATTCCCAAATGCACGACCCCGAGCCTAGGTCAGCGATCATCTGTCGCCCTGAAGAACTGTTCCTGGCTCTCTGGGGCACCTGTCGTAGCTGCCTCCCCGTCCCCCGATGCTGCCACTCCAGGAACACAGAGGGCGTGACTCAGCCTGGCGCTGCCTTATCGCTGCAGAGACACGGTGTCAGGGAAAGGGGATGGTCGGGTTTGGTGGGCTTCAAAAGTGAAACCAATACTAGGACGCCTGGTTCCTTGAAACACCCACACCCCGGCGGACACACATGGAGCTGGCAGAGTCGGGCATGGCGCATTTCACTTACTCCACAGAGAAGCGGAGGGCGGGCAGAGCACCCGCTAGTGACAGCACGGAGCCCCTCCGGGCACCCTGGACACCGCCCCACCCCCGCCCATGAGCCCCGTTTCCCACGCTCCACTCCAGCTGGGACTGTGATACCTGCTCGGGCTCATGGTGGACTCTGGAAGCTGAAGGGGTCCCCAGAGCTGCCCCGCCCCACGCAAACAGCTTAGAGGCCACACGGGAACACTCACACCTCCTGCCTCGTGACCTCCTGCCAGCCTGAAAGCCTGAAGTACGCTGTCTGCGCAGTGAAGGCACAGGAGGTGTTTCGCCCCACTAGCCTGGCTTTCTCTCACCTTCCTTCTGCAGCCGCCCCGCCCGCCCATCTACCCATCCACTCACTGTGCAAGTACCACTCGTCAACCCACTCACCCTCCCAACACAGCTGCAGACCATCCACCCACCTCCAACCGCCCAGTGCCCACCCACCACCACCCGTTCAACACCCCCACCACACAGCACCCACCCATCACGCATCCATCACCATCTGCCACCCACCATCCGTGCATCCATCTGTCGTCTGTCGTCCATCTTTCCTTCCTTGTCCTCTTCTGTTCATCCTTCCATTCTTCTTTCTTTCCACTCATCTGTCAGTCTACCTGTCCATCTGTCCACCCATTCACTGACCATCCCCGAGGTAAAGCTGGCGTCAGAGCCGCCCCCAAGCACCAGCAGCACTCCTCCAGCCCGGCCGCAGCCCCCAGGGGCGCTGGCTTGCTCTGATCTGCAGGGGAATATTCCTCCCTAAACAGGCAAGCGAGGGAGAGTGACGTCACTGTTTCTGGGGTGGGGCTGACCTCTGCTGGTGCTGGAAAAACTAAGGGTCTCCACCTTCGGCATCACAAAGGGCTGAGCTGAGCAGTGCGGGTGCCCCATCCTCGCAGCCAGCCACCTGGCCCGGCTCTGCCCAGCTGGGTTTGTTCCCCAGGGCGCCGCACACCACACAGGATCTGTGGATGAGGCCACTCTGCAGGCCGAGCTGGTCCAGGGAGGTGTTTCTCCTGGTGTGGCCAGAGCGCGGTCCATGTGCACAAAGCCGTGTCCACCCCGAGAGCAGGCGGAGGCAGTGCTGCTGTCCGGGGCCTGCCCACACCCAGTGCCAGGTCCAGAGCCTGGAACAGCCTGAATTTCCACACACCCTGGGAGCGGCCCTCACCAGAACATCTCTGAGGGTCGCATGCAGGCGTGGGTGGGCACTTGGCAAGTGGAGAGGAACCAGCCTGGCTGAGGGAGGGAACAGCCAAACCTCTTGCTCTGGGCGCCGCAGGACAGAGCCCGTGACTCCCCATGAAGCACTTTCTCCCATGCTGGTTCCTTGAAGGGACAGTGTCGGCCACTAGCCCAGGGCCCCAGTTTGAGCCTCAGCACCAAAGGCGTGTCCTCGGTGATGCACAGAGCTGTGAGGCCTGGCTGGGCCTCAGCAGGTGACAGGAAGGGCCCCCAAGCACAGCACACAGACGGGCGGTTTACATGGGTCTGGAGAAGGCACCTCAGGCCCAGGCAGGAGAGACCACAGGTATCACCCACTGCTCCCTCACAGCTGCACCCACAAGCCTGACAAGGGGTGTCCCAGGGAAGCTGGCAACGCCTTGAGGTGCTGGGAGGCGACACCCCTGAGAACAGTCCCTTCTGAGTCTCCACAGCACGGGCGCGGTCAGGCGAGAGCTGGGTGCTCAGGCTCCCGCACGGCTGCACGGCATCTTAGGCTTTTTTTTCCCCCTTAGAATTTCTTCCAAACTCTAATTTCTTAAGAGCATCAAAGCAAGAGAATCTCAGAATTTAAAGCATCTGAAGACTCCCAGTGCTGAACTACGTGTCCTGACTGTGTGACTGTGGACTAGAGCAGCCCAGGGGTGGGGGTCACTGCCCCTTTCTGCAGACAGGGGCTGAGCCTGTTCCCTAACACAGCGGCTTCTCCAGGATGAAGCTGCAGCCCACGTGCATGCGCCTCTGGGGGCCATGGAGAACCCCCAGCGGGGGCCTGGCATGATCCTTTCTGGCCTCTCCACAGAGCTCTGCCCCCTCTGCATGCAGCCGGCACCCCACCAGGGTAGTTCTCCCGAGGCAGCCAGAACCTTCCAGAACCTTCTTATCTGGGCAGAGTCCTGCTGGGCATCCCTGCTGCGTGTCACGCTGAGCAGAGCTGACACCCCCCTGCCCCCACCGGGGTCGCCGCCCGCCAGACGGTGCCAGCCCGGGGCTCCAGCGTCCCTGACTCTCAGTCTCTCTGAGTGCAGGTCGCCCGGGGCCGGTTCAGGCGCTCGCTGCCGCTGCTCCCTCAGGCGTGGCGCCGTCAGGATGGGTTATGGTCTCCTGACGGGCATGTGCTCTGGTCGCCATGGAAACGCTGATCCTTCCGCCACGCCGGCTCAGGGCCGGCAGCCAGCAAGCACCACTGGGGGCCCAAACACGAGTCAGGTGCGGCTCTGAGATGGCAGCACCCAAGGGCGCGCTCTGTCTAGCACCCTAGGAAAGGGGCCACCACACCGAAGACGGGACCCCAAGGGCTGGCAGGGTGCCGGCACGCATAGCGCTCGCGGCAGTATTGTGGGGTCCTGCTGCTCTGGGGCTGGAGCCCACAGCACGTGGCGGAAGTGCCCCTTGGGGTAGCGGACAGGCATTCGGCACTGCCCAGGCCCCAGCAGCCAGCACAGGAACACTCTTGGCAGGACCTCGTGTGGTGCCGGCAACCAAACCGACGGGCCATGGGCGAGAGGCAGGTGCTGTCCACACTGCACCCTCTCTCCGCCGGCCCAGGGTTGTCAGTTTAAGTCTCTGTGTTTAAGTGAAGGGACAGTAGCAGCCTCAACTTGGGGCGGTGCCGGTCTGCGTCCTTGCAATCTGCCCACAACAGCAGCCCCCAGCCTGGCTGGGGCAGCTTCAGCATTTTCACCGCGCGTGCCTTCAGCAAGGCAGGACCTTAGCAGTGACAGCGCTGTCCCGGAGTCGGTGACGCTATTCTGCTCGCGGCCCCCGAGCTCACGCCACGCACATGGCAGTCAGCAATTCCATGATCTGCAGGGGAGATATCTGGACCCCAGGCCGGCGTGCCCAGGTCTGTCCCCCAGCGTTCCCCCCACTCCAGAACTGCTGCCCCCTGGCCCGGCAGCACCGCCTGGCTGTGGTCCCTTATCAGTCACGGTGGCGCCGCCTCGTCCCGAGAGGTCATAGGAAGCCAAAAGCAATGTTAAGTGAGCAAGCTTTAAATAACTTACAAAGTTAACGTAACGGATGGACGCGCGATCTGGAAGCGATCGCTCAGTGCCCGCCCCAGCCCCGAGCGTGATAAAACACCACTCATAAATTTATATTAAAACACGGCTCCATAGCAATTATTTACCCACAGAGATTTACAGGCTGCGCCAGGGAAGGGGTCTCGTTTCGTGTTGGAGGCCTGTGCTGTGGTCGCCTCTGCTGGTGTGGCTGGGGGCATGCAGGGGCTGGAGTCCCCTGGGAAAACGGGCCCAGGCACACCCCCCAAACCGTGCTCCTTCCTCCGAGGAGGCAGAATCTCTAATCAGCCAAAACGGTCCCTGCAGGCGGAGGACGGGGGCGGGGTTAGGGGAGCAGAAGGGGTCTGCGGAGACAGAAAGGGAACCAGAGGGAGGGGTGTAGAGGCATCTGAGACAGCAAGCAGGGAGAGACAGCGCTCGGGGCTGTGGGGGCCTCCAAGGCCTTTGCTGACTGAGGGCTGTCGCATTCCCAGCACCCCATGATACGCCAAGCACTGCCAGGGGTGGCGAGGCACAGAACCAGGAGTAGCCCCCATAATGTCAGGCATCTTCCCGCCGCAACCCGGCATTCATTCTCATCACTCGGGGCTGGGGACTGACTCAAAGGCCTGGGCGTGCTGGGTGTGGCCCCCGTGGACATTTCCCCCACTCCACTGAAAGAGCAACGTGAGCTCAGAAACAGCCTGTGCCAGGGTCTTGGCAGTAAAACTGAGGTGTGTAAGCGTCGGGCTCTAGGCCCGGTGCCGACTCCCAGAAATACTGGGGGGGCTGGGGCAGGGCCGGACTCACAGGAATGCGGCTTTGCCGACCCAAGAGCGTCTGCGGCTGTCACATCAAACGCTCTTCCCTGGGGGCCTGACCAGTGCCAACCTGGCTGAAGACACCAGCCCCCAGAGCGGTCATCTGCATGAGGACGGGGATGGCACAGTCAGTGGGTGTCACAGAGCTATGGGGCTTCTGAAGGGTGTGGGTGTTCCCAGCTGCACCCCCAGGGTCTGGGGTCGGTCCCCCACAGTAGCAGGAACCCCGGGAGGCAGTGCTGGTCCTGGCCACTGGGGGCGCTCTTACCACAGCGGCTCAGAGGAGGAGGCCTGGGCCAGGGAGGGAGCCTTGCCTGGGTGTAGGCTGTGACCTCATGGCCAGGGGCTGCCTCAGTTGCACCGTCAGGGGTCCTGGGAGGTGGGGAAGGTGCCCCCTCTGCCCTCCCCACAGTGAGGTGCCCTGGGAAAAACAGAGAGGGAGCAACCATCAGCTCAAAAGCTGGTACGAAGGGGCCCTTCTCCTTTCCGCCACCTGCACCCCTGCTTCCATGCGATGGAGTCCACGGCTGCAGGCTGTGGTTGGGCCTCTCCACTGCACGCTGCCTCCTGCTGGGGGTTGGGGGGGTCCCAGCATCCCAGCAGCCGGCCAGAGGCATGTGCAGACACTGCTTGGACCGGAACAGACCTGCTGGGCCCTCAGAGCAGGCAATGGGGGTGCGGCGCATCACAACTGTGTGCTCAGCATCACCTGCCCTGTGGGGTCCCACCTCCCCTTTCTCCCCCAGAGCCCCCCTGGGCGGCCGCCTGCAGACAGGGCACCGGGGGCGGCACTTGCCATGCATGCAACCCACCCGTCCAAACCCTGAGTCCCACATTTGTCCCCAGCCCACCAGGAGTGATTCCTGAGCACAGCCAGGAGTCAGCCCCGAGCATGGCTGGGTGTGTCCCCAATAAACAAAAATCTGAGTCTAGGATCCAGCTGGCCTTGGCAGACTCACTGGGGGGTGGGAATGTAAGAGAGACCCCGTGTTCCGGCTGCAGGGTGAGCCTTGGAGGTAAGTGGGACAGGGGAGAGGGGGTGAAGCAGAGGGAAACACTGTCTCCAGCATGCAAGGAGGAGCCTGGGAGCCCCCAACACTTGTGGGCAGCTCCCGGGCACGATGGCCCCAAGACACTCTGGCCCGGGAGTGGCCGCCCACAGTTCACTCCTCTCCCTGCTGGCCATCGTGTCCATAGGCTCATCACCTCCCAGCGCCTGTGTGAGCAGCCTGGGGTCCCCAACACTGCTGTCTCTTTTCTCCCCACTTGCGGGGTCCCAGAGGAAGGTGGGGGTGGGGCAGCAGAGCTCATGGGGGGTCTCCCACTGGCTCTCACCCGCCCCCGCGGTCAATGCTGCATCTGTTACTCTGCTGGGCAGCAGGGTACAAAGGGTTACACTTTAATTGAGCTGTCGGCAGCCCCCACCACCCCAGAAAGCCCCGATTATGCGGCGGGGTGAGCGACACGCTTGTTACTGTGTGTGCCCTATTTGCGAAACCCAAACCCGCGCCACACACAGGTCAGCTCACCCGGCGACCTTCCTGTCATTAGCGGGGCCTCTTCCTCCCGCACCGCTGAGAAAATCACACGGCTGGCCTTCAAAGGGCCAGCCCGGACTATATTCCACCAGGAGCTAATCACCCACAAATCCAGCTCAAATGGCTGTAATTGGCTAAACTGGTCCGCTCTCCAGAGCACAGCAGTAATTTGGGATAATAAAGCCAGGAATTATTCAGCTAACTGCCCCGAAATGCAAGCTTTGTGACCGACACACTTCACATTTTAATAATGTCGGACACAGAATCCAATTTAACGCCGTGTACTGAAACACAAGGCCGGCAACGATAATGGGAAGAAGAAGGAAAAAAAAAAGTTTGGGTTTTGCTTTTTTTTTTCTTCTTTGAAAAACCATGTTGATTCTGAGGAACACTGATGAGCTGGAGCTGCTTGTGTGGTGTTTACACAAGTTCCAAAGGGGCCAGAGGAATTCTAAAGACGGGCGGGGAGGGAAAGGCACAAAGTCTAGATATCGGGGCACCAAAAACCTACAAGACCCCCTCTCACAAAGACACCAAGGAAAAGGGAAGTGAAAATGCCTTCCCCTGCCCCGGACCCTCTGCAGTGGCGGCGATGTTAGCCCTGCGCACTTTTTTCTTTCTCTTCTCTCGTCTTTCTCGGTCATGCTCTCTGGGCAGTGGGGCACTAGCTCTGTGGCTGCCCTGTGGCCTCCCTCCTGGCCACCCACCGTGGCAGTGTCCACCCCCGCTCCTCACTGAGAGGATAGGAGGGAGTCAGGCAAACAGTCAGGTCCTATGCACTCTCGTAGGCTACAAACCGCCTGGGCAGCTACATGTGGACACCAGTGCAGGGGCCACAAAACCCGCGGCTGCTTCTTGATTCAAGCAAATAAGCCTGAAAGCCCATGTCTGGCAGATGTGGGCATGGAGGCCGTTGTCCCGTACGGGCATAGCTGGCCGGGGGCCTGGGAGGCTGGGGGGCCTGGGAGGTTGGGGGTCCTGGGGAGTTGGGGGTCCTGGAAGCGGGGCGGGGAGCTGCAGTGAGGCAGATGCCCGTCCCATGACCTGCGGGAGCTGTCTGCACAGCCTTCTTTGTTCGCCTCCAATCCAGGTTTTCTCCAGTCCCTGGAAGCAAAACCTTTTATTTTTCCCTTTAGGTTTTTGGGTCACACCCAATGATGTCCAGGGGTCACTCCTGGCTCTGCACTCAGGGAGCTCAGGATGGGGTTTGGGGGACCTGATGCAGCTCTGGGGGTGAAGCCAGTATCTTCCTGTGGGCTCTCTCCGGCCCTCCTCCTCCTCCTTTCCTGTCTCCCTCTCACTCTCCCTCACTTCCCTTCTTCCTTCCTTCCTCCCTCTCTTCCTTCCATGTTTCTGCCACACCAGCAATGCTCAAGGTCACCCTTGGCTGTGCCTGGGTCAGACCCAGGCCTCCTCGGTGCTAAGAGAGCAGAGCAGTTCTCCCAGCCTAGAACCTGCCTTCTGGGTAGACTGGGTGTTAGCCGGGGGCTTGGGGATGAGTTATTACACGCACATCCATGAGTGTCACTCGAGTCCTGAACACCTGTGCCCAGATAACCTACAAACCAGAATATCCTACGTTCTGGGAGCTGGGGCAGGGGCTCCGTGTCCTCCTGACGGGGCTCTTCTCCCGGGACCCCTCTGGCCACGCTGACCCCAAAGCTGGAGAGTTCCCTTTCGCATGATCGAGGTGATGTGAGGCCGAACGCCAGAACGAACCTGGCCGCTGCTTCCTGTTCCTGAACTGGCCACGGACAGGGCCGGTCCAGCCTGCTCCGTGGGCGCACACTCACCCGCCTGAGCCCTGCTGGCTGCAGCAGACCCTGGGTCCTTGTTTCTGGTCAAGGGGCCGGCTGTAAATGGGCTGGCTGACCGCCATACGGGGCCGTGACCGCAGGTGCTGCAAGGCTTCCTCCAGTCCCCTGAAGCACGGGTGGGGGCCCAGACAACGGAGGACGGAGGACGGGTCCCAGGTCACCTGGCCAGGGGAGCACCTGGTCCACCGCACAGTGCTTTCACACAACCCCGCACCGAGAGCCAATCAGGGCAGGTAATCCCCAGCCAATCAGCTCTTAGCGCTCTGTACTGCTGGCCAATTAGAGTAGGAAGCCTCCCAAGCCAATCAGCTCTCAGAGTCCCGCACTGCTGGCCAATCAGAGCAGGAAACCGCCCTTCGAATCAGCCCTCTGTAGAGCGCATGGCCTTCCAGGTGCAGCTCGGGATGAAACAAGGACAGAGCCCGAACTGGGAGCCAAGAGACGGCCAGAGTTTGTAGGGGGCTCTGCGCGGAGACATGAGTTCAAGCCCCGGCCACGGAAGATCCTTCATCATCTCTGGGTGTCCCGTCCCCACTCCCAGCAGTAAAAGACAAGGAATCCTTCCAGCCCGTCCTGATACTTCCTTGCCAGCGCCACAAATGCTGCACGTATGCCCTTGCTGTTTGGTTTCCCCCTTGCCCCCTCCCCTCTGCGGAGCCATCCGGGCTCAGGGACAGGTTGCAGTGGACGGGGATCGAACCCACAGCCTTGCGCCTGAAGGCAGGAAGCTGTCGCTGATCGTCCCTTCTCTCATTTTCAAGAGCAGCACGAATACTTTCCCTCCAAAGGAACAGCAACAGTCGCTTCCATCACCACTAGATTTCTTGGGACTCCCAGCCCGTGAAGAACCAAGAGTTTTCTAGAACAACCAAGAGGGGCGCCTTCTCAGCGGGGCCCATGGATGTGAGGCACCTGGCCAGGGCGGTCACCTGCCACCTGCCAGGGCCCAGACACCAGGCAGTCTGCAGGGAAGGGCCCCCTGCAGGGCCCAAGCGGTCATTTCTGTTTTGTTTCAAGTCTGGGCCACACCAGGTGGAGCTCAGGGGCCCGTGCAGTGCTGGGGATAGAAACCAGACCTCCAGCGCCTGTGGCTCAGCCCACCAGGCTCTCCGGCCCCAAACGGTCTATTCTTTTTGTTGTTGTTGTTGTTGTTTTTCCAGTCACACTGGGCAATGCTCAGGGGTTATTCCTGGCTCTGCACTCAGGCCTCACAGACAGTTGCAGTGGATCAAACCTGGGTTAGCCACGTTCAAGGCAAACGCCCTCCCAGCTGTACTATTACTTGGCCCCAAACGGTCATTTCTAAACTGTGCTACATCTGTGATGAAGGCAGCTGCCTCCTCCCTAAGGCGTGGGCTGCGTCTGCTGCCCCGCAGGCCCTGACCCTGGCCTGGACGTTCTCTCCAGGTCCCTCCTAGCCTGCAATACCGCCAGCTGCCACCAGGGGCGATAGTGAGGCTTGGCACAGACAACAAGGGGGGTCCATGGGTGGGCAGAATCTTCCCTAAGGGTGGGTGCGGGGCTCGTCTGCCAGAGCCACCGCGTGCAAAGATGTGGGACGGAGGATAATGTGAGTGGACGGTGGATAATGTCAAGGCAGACTGGCTAGTGGAGACGCCACGGGGCACAACAGAAACTGGCCCCCACAAGCCCCCCAAGAGCCATCTCTGAGGGTGTCAGGGACTCGGCCCCTGCAGCTGGGCTCAGAGTCCCAGCAGCAGCCCCAGAATCCCCCACTCGGTGGGGTAACCCCAGCAGGCCACCGGGAGGGCCGAGCCAGGGTCCCCAGAGAGCTGACTGTTAATCAGGGCAAGCTAATGATGAAACACGGCAAACATCGTGTCAGCACGTTAAAAATGGCCCTGTTGTTTCCTAGCCGAGTCACTTAGTGCCCACCGCCAGAAAGCACTGTATTTCATGCCCCATTTACTGTAACATATTAGCGGCTGCAGCATGAAGTAACAATCGTCGCCTTGCCGGTGCGGTACTGGGGGTGGTGCATCCTCAGAGGGTTCCAGAAGCGCCTCGGGGCGGGTGGGCCACGCTCAGGACGGAATCAGCGCCCCAGTGCGTTGTAGCAGACAAGACAGTTTCAGAGAATACGTTAAAAAAAGTACTTATTTTTGGGGAGGGAAAGGCCTAACCTCGCGGTGCTCAGGGCTTACTCCTGGCTCTGTGCTCAGGGATCACTCCTGGTAGTGCTCAGGAACCAAACAGCGCCAGGGATCGATTCCAGGCTAGCAAATGCAAAGGGAAGTCCATTATCTGCTGTATTGTCCTTCCAGCCTGTCCACCCCTGCCCCCAATTCACTTTTAATTGGAAATGTTCTTTAACAGGCGGTCCTGGAGACGCTTGGCCAGAGCAGAGCCTGGCAGGGTGGTGCTGGGGGCATCGGGACCACACTCAGTGGTGCTGGGGACTGGCCAGGGCCCGACCAGGGCTTCCGGCTGCTGCCACACCCCAAGGCCTAGCACAGGTGATTTTTCAAGCACTAACAACTGAAGGCCTCATTGACATGTTGTTTTTCATTTAATTATTTAAGTACTCCAAATGCAGGCTGGAGAGCGAGTGTTCGTGAGGCTGGTGATTGATTCACTTCCCTATTAAAATGTCAGAAATATTTATTAGGAAAAAAAAACAGGCGGCCACAAGGACCTTCTTTGCACAGAACAGAAACCGCACCTGGGGAGTGCTGAGGCCGGAACCACGAACCATCTCTTGGCAGGCTGCTGAGGGCGAGGCCCTGAGAGGGGCGTGTCCACCTCATCCTGGACTCTGAGACACCCTGCAGTCAGCACGGGCCTTCATCAGGGGGAAAAGCTGAGTGGTAGGTGCTATTCAACAACCGTTTCCTGAAGTTGGGAAACAAGGAATTCTAGTTCGGGCTTCATCCTTGAAGGGCGTGGGGATCCCACCACTGAGCTACGGCTATGTCCACGCTGGGGCACCAGAGCAGGTGTTGGGGTGGCTGTCCCCGAACCTTGGAACCTGCTCCTGGAGCTGCTTGGGCCCACTTCAGAGGGTGAAGTTTGGTTTTTGTGTTTTGGGCCACACTCTGGATGCTCAGTGGTTACTCCTGGCTCTTGCTCAGGAATTACTCCTGTCTGGGCTCGGGGGCCCTATGGGATGCTGGGGACTGAACCCAGCTCAGCTGTGTGCAAGGCAAATGCCCTCCCCCACTGTTCTATGGCTCTATTAAGTTCCATACTTTGAAACAATTGGGGGTTGGTCCTCACCTGGGGGTGCTCAGGCCTGACTCCTGTATCTGCCCTCAGAATCACTCCTGGTGGGTTTGGGGACTACATGTCCTGCTTCAGGAATGTCTGCTCTGGGCCAGAGCACAAGCAGGAAGGAGAAGCAGGGAAGAATGGAGAAGGGGTGAGGGAGGAGGAGAGGGAGGAAGTGGTGAGGGGAGGGAAAAGAGGAGAGGAAGGGATGAGGGGAGGAGAGGAAAGGGAGGGAGGAGAGGAGAGAGAAGGGGAAGAGGAGAGGAAGGAAGGGAGAAGAGGAAGGGGGTGAGGGGAAGAGAGGAAGGAGGAGAGGAAGGGGAGGGAGGAGAGAGAGGAAAGAAGGGTGAGGGGAGGAGGAGGACAGAAAGGGGTGAAGGGAGGAGGAGGAAGGGGTGAGTCCCCAAACCTCACTTATCCTGGGGTGTTAGAAGCCGCCACCAGGGCAGGAGCAATGGAGCAAGGGGGGAGGGTGCTGCCTTCCATGCAGGGACCCAGGTTCGATCCCCGCCCGACACCTGAATGTCCCCAAACCACCAGGAGTGCTCCCTGAGCACAGCTGGGTGTGGCCCCCCAAACAAGCATCAGCCCTGGCATGCTCCAGTAACACGCAGCCAGCCTGGGCTCGGCCCTGAGCCTCACAGGGTGCGGCCCTGAGGCCCCGGCAGCATTAGGGTGGGCTGGGTGGGGCCTGGGTAGCACAAACCATATCCTTGGGCCAAGCATCAAATCACCCGCCTGGATGGTTGAGACCTTAAAGGGGGACACCCCAAGCCCCTGAGCACCACCTGAAAAGACCCCCTTACACTCCAAAGGCAGCCAGGAGATTGCGGTGGGGAGAGTCACTGTGACCAGAGACCCCAGCCTCAGTGCCATTAGGGTCCCCTTGGTGGCCACCCAGCTCTGCTCAGGGGTGCGGCTGAAACCCCTCGCTTCTGCATCAGCACCTCGGGGCTGCTCGGAACCTGCTCCTGGAGCCGCCGGGCCCAATTCAGAGGGTGAAGTTTGTTTTTTTTTTTGTGTTTTGGGCCGCACTCTAGATGCTCAGCGGTTACTCCTGGCTCTGTGCTCAGGACTTACTCCTGTCTGGGCTCGGGGGGCCCTATGGGATGCTGGGGACTGAACCCAGCTCAGCTGTGTGCAAGGTAAATGCCCTCCCCACTGTTCTATGGCTCTATTAAGTTCCATACTTTGAAACTATTGGGGGTCGGTCCTCTCCTGGGGGTGCTCAGGCCTGACTCCTGTATCTGCCCTCAGAATCACTCCTGGTGGGTTTGGGGGACTACATGTGGGGCCGGGGAATTGAACCCTCATTGGCTGCATGCAAGGCAGGAGCCCCAGGTCCTTCCCCAGCTGTCTGGCCCTTCTAAATGTGGTGGGAGGCTCAGAGTAAGGCCTGGGGTACTTAGCTGGGCTAAGGCCCAGTACTCAGCAGGGCTGCGAGGATGCAGTTGGAGCCTAAACACAAGTGAGCAGGAGAGAGCAGCGGGGAGGTGCTGGGGGATCAGAGACCCCAAAACCTCCAGCTCACTGCGTGCTCTTCCTCCAGGGACCTGAAAGGAAGCCGCAGAGTCTCCCAGATTCCAGGGTGCAGATACCCTGCTCGGCACCAGCTCGACACCAGAGGGTGCTCCGGCCGCTGCAGGTAGCCCGACCCCAGGAACTTCTCTCCCAAGTTCTCGGGGAGGCAGGGGGTGTTAATCACAGAAACAATATGTATAAGCGAACGCAGCGCCCAGAGAACGGCTAATGGAATTTGATGCTGCCTTTAATTTTAATGAACAAAGTTGCCAATAGCGACAGACTGTCAGCGCCGCCCGAGCCCCATTAATAAAAGCCGAGGCAACATTAGTGCCCTGCATCGGGACAAAGGGTCCCCCGCTTCATGCTGGGCTAAATTGGCTGCCCAATTTTTCTTAAGTGTCCGTTCTATTTAGAAGACAATTTATTAATTTTTCCCATTCATTGTCAGCTGACAGGCCATCATTTTGCAGCCTGAATTTGAGGCGGAAACTAATTGAAGACCGGCAGTATTTATGAGGGGTATTATTTGTCAATTACGCGGCAACTCCTGCCTGCCGCCGCCAACTTCGGCGGCCGGTTCCGGAGGTGAGGCCTGTTCCTGCTGGCGTTAAAATATGAGGGAGCCGCTCCCCGACCATCAGCTCATCAATTTCCTCGGTATGGAGGGAAGGGCCACTCGTGGGGAGATGAATCCGATGAACTGACAGAGGGAAGTGAGCACACACCAAACAGAGCATTCGCGGGAGGCGAATCCTGGTTCTTATCTATTTATTTTATTTATTTATTTTCGGCTTTTTGGGGTCATTCCCAGTGATGCTCGGGGGCTCCTCCTGGCTCTGCACTCAGGAATTACTCCTGGCAGTGCTCAGGGGACCATGTAGGATGCCTGAGACTGAACCCGGGTTGGCTGCGTGCAAGACAAAGCGCCTTCCCTGTTGGACTATTGCTCCAGCTCCTTTTTTTTTTTTTTGCTTTGTGGGTCACATCCAGCGATGCTCAGGAATTACTCCTGGTACTGTGTAGGGGATCATATGGGATGCTGGGGATCGAACCCGGGTTGGCTGCATGCAAGGCAAAACACCCTATCCGGACTATCGCTCCGGCTCCTGTTTTTAATTACTTAAGTGTTGTGATGACTCCTTCAGTGACAGGCTTTTGTAATTGTATCCAGCCTTAACCATCACTTCCTCTCACTGACAGATTAAAAATAATAACAGATGAAGCGGAGGCATCGGCTCTGCCGCCCAACCAACCATCCCGAAGCCCAGTGTCTTCACACAGTAACAGAACGCCTGATCGCAGAGGAGAAAAAGCCATTTTTGTTATCTGACTGGGTGGCGGGCGACCCCATGGTGCTCCGGACTTACTCCTGGCCTCTGTGCTAGGAGTGACCCCTGGCTGGCGGTGGTCAGGGACCATGTGTGGTGCCCGGGATGGAATCTGGGCTGGGTGAGTGCAAGCGCGCTGGACTGTCCTACCTCGCCAGACCTGGAAAGTTCTTTTTTGATTGTTTTTTCGCTTTTTGGGGTCACACCGAGTGGTGCTCAGGGGTTCCTCCTGGCTCTGCTCAGGGGTCCATATGGGATGCAGGGGAACGAAACCGGGCCGGCCACATGCAAGGCAAGCACCCTCCCCGCTGGACTATTGCTCCAGCCCACCGGAAAGTTCTTTTTTAATATGTTGAGGCCCTCGAAGTAGGGAAGGTAGAAAGTCTGATAACGTGTCTCCAGAAACGTCATCTCTAGGGGACAATGTTCCCTTTCTTTCTGGACAGACCCGACCCAAACTCACATGTTCTGGATAGGCCTGACTCAAACCCAACTTTCTGGATGGACCTGACCCAAACACACGTAATCGAAGTCGCTTGTTCCACCAACTACAGTGGGCCAGACATGGTGACTATGCCTGTGGAAGGGCGGTGATGAGGGGTCAGAAGGGTCACAGGAGCGCCCAAAGGTGCTCGAGTGGACTGAGCTTGGTCAAAGGTCGCTTTGCTGGGGCACGTTTCCCCAAACTGGTGAAAGGAAGCTGCCGAGGACGCCCAGCAATCGTCATGGCTGGGAGAGCCGTCAGAACGGTGCCGGGAGGACAGAACGGTGCCGGGGAGGACAGAACGGTGCCGGGGAGGGACAGAACGGGTCAGGACAGCACCCAGGTCAGGCTGCTGCGAGGGCTGTGAGGGTTGCTGTCGCTCACGGGCACTGCCCACTGGTGGCCGCACACCCTGGGTCAGGAAACAGCCGAGGCGCTACAGGGCTCCAGCTCTCAGGGGCTCCTCCTGCACGGGTGTGTCCCGCCACTGTGGGGGCTTCTGGGGGCTGTGTGTGCTGTGCCACGGCCTGGTGCAGTTTGAGACTGCTTACAGGCTGGCTGAGGCACTTTGGCAGGTGGGCCCTGGGGTGCCATCAGGAGATTTCGGGGCTCCTGGTCACGCCTTCTACAGCACAGCCTTGCCCCCAGGGAGGTCACAGAGCTCTGGGCCTGGGGCTTCAGCAGACGGGGCAGGAAGCTGAAGGGCCTGAGGGGGCCCATCCAAAGGGCTCAGAGATGGGGTGCCCCGGTGCCACTGTGGTCGGTCCCTTCCTCACCCACAGGTCTGGGGGTCAGTGCCGGGTGGTCAGCTGGCGGATTGGACGCCTCGAGTCAGCGATGAGGCAGCATCTGCTGCAGCCCCTGACCCTGACCCTGAACTGGGCCTCCGCGGTCCTGGCTGGGGAGGGAGGAAGTCAGGCTGGGGAAGGGGGTCTTCTCAGGCTCCTGTGATCTCTGTCCTCTCATTCCACGAGCCTCTGCATCCGATCCTGTTCTCTGCCAAAGGGTACCAGGCTTGGCAGCTGGACCATATTTGGTCCATTAAAAAAGAAGAGGGGCTGGAGGACGGTACAGCGAAGGGCGTTGCCTTGCATGCAGCCAACCCGGGTTCCATCCCGGCATCCCATAGGGTCCCCCAAGCACCGCCAGGAGTAATTCCTGAGCGCAGAGTCAGGAGGAACCCTGAGTATTGCAGGGTGTGACCCAAAAAGCCAAAAAAGAAAAAGCAAAGAAAACTTGCATTCTGGGGTGAACTCTGCCACCTCTGGGGTCTCCCGCATGGGAGCGTTTCCCAGGCTCCGGCCAAGCACGGTGCCCGCCAGCTCCTCTGGATCAAACCCCAATGAAGTAACGCCAGCTTTCCCCGCTCCCTCCCTCGTCTGAAACGCGGTTTGTCTCTTCTCAGCATCTCAGCACTGTCAACATACGTAGGGGTCTTTGGTCCCCAGATGAGGTGGAGTAAGGAATCGGTCTGATGAACATTTCATTCCAGGCACCCCAGCGCCCTGCTGTCCTAGCTGAGGGACACCAGTCCCCTGGCATCTGAATCCCCAGGTAATGAGGGTCTCAGAAAGGGGCCCTGGCGGCTTGCTCACTGAGGGGAGGCAGGAGGCGGCGCGCGGAGGCCGCTCCACCCACTCGGGCCCAGAGACCGATGGTGCATCAGGAAGGAACCGACTACAGTGGCCAGGAAGTAGACAAGTCTGAGACACCTTCAGTTCCCTAGGAAAGCAGCTGCCTGTTCCCAGGAAAAACACCTTGCGTAAGCTGGCGTCTCAGTGGGAGCGTATCCGGGGCAGGAGAACGAGGGCTCTCAGGGAGAGCCCAGCAGCCGGGCCCTTGCAGCCCCCCGCCTTTGATTTTCATGCCCCCTCCCGTTTTAAGTGTGGTGTGTACCCGAAGACATGCCGAGCTCTGTCAGCAGGACATTATTATTTTTTCAAAAGGGCCCTTTGGGGGGAGGGTGAACGGCGCCTTCGTTTCCTCCCTTTGTCCAGGGAGCTGGCAGCTGAGGACCCAGGCCTTTGTTCGCAGCCCACCTTTCCGGGGCCGCGCTCCACCTCCACCTGCCTCCCTGACCCCTTTGTGGAAGGTGTCCGGGTCGTGTCAGGCGCGCAGGCCCGGGGACAGAAGAGGCCGTCTGCCAGCTATCTGGCGATCTGCAGTGCACCTCTGGGCTCGCTCCCACCGCTAATTCATCACAGCCCAGACAGCTGCACTGATTGTGGGCCCGGAGCACAATGGGGGCTCTGCGGACCACCCCTCGGCCGCGGCCGGGGGTGCTGATGGCACAGGCTCTCTCCGCCGAGATAAGTGCTCCGTGAGCGCTGTCAGGGCAAGGACAAAGAAGGGCAGGCCCCGGGAGAGCGAGGAGATAAAAAAATCCCTTGCAACTGCTTTATCTGATGAGGGTTATGGCTAATTAATTATAAACTCAATTACCTAACCCTTACTTCAGCAGTCTCTACTCATTAAGAGATAAACTTGACTGACGGGTAACTTTGCCTGCACGGCTCAGTCGGCGCCACACACACCCAGCGCCCGAAAAAACACTCCAAAGGGAGCCCCTGGCCCCTGAGGCTGCCGGGCACCATCAAGGGGGTCCCCCCGCCCTGGGGCTGATCCTACAGGGACCCGGACTCATGAACACACTCAGACACAGACCCCGGACCAAGGGCCGTGCCCTCCCCAGCCCCCGTGAAAAAAACTCAGCCTATACTTGGGGTGCTGAGGGGGCGTGGCAAGGAATCTCCCAGAGGCTTTCCTTCCCCTCCCCACGGGGCCAGGGAGCCGCAACTCCACTTAGGAGTGCACACGCGTGTCCCCCACCCCTGAAATCCGGCCGGGCCTGACCTTCCTTTCAGCACTGAGAAGCTGGTTTGCTGCCGGCGCCAGGCTCGCGGCCTCAATAGGTTCTATTCAGCAGAGGCAGTTAAGCCGCCTCACGCTCGCGCTGTGCCTACTTTAATGTATTTTCATGTCTATAAGTTCTTTAATAAGCTGGGAGGGTCTGTGAGAGGTGGCCCAGGCTTCCTTGCTGCTCACCGGCCAAAATTACCTCCGGGCGCCGCGGGGAGGGGGCGCCCGGCACCCCAATATCCCGCTTCCTCCTTCCCCAGGGGTAGCTGCTGCGGCGCCCCACCGTGCCCCCAGGGAGGCATTTCCCCACGCCCCTTTCTTTCTATCACCTGCTCCGAGTCTCTGGACCAGGTGGATGGGCTGGGCAGGGCTGCTCTCAGACTGACCTTCTGGTCACGGGGTCCCAGTTGACATCTGGGCGTGGTAGGAGACGGGGAATTCCCGACTGACAGGCTGGGGTCCAGGAAGGGGAGACACCGGAGGAAACAGGTTAAAGGTTCCTCAAAAATGGCTGCAGCCCCTCAGATCACGGCTCTGCAGAACCCCAGGCCAGTTCTGGTGCCGCTGCATGTGTGTGCCCTGCCAGCCCACCTGGGGCCCGGCTGGGAGGAGCAGGAAGGGCACAGGGCGCTGGGGGCCACATAACCCCGTCCATACCCGGGAACCAGAGACTCCCCTGGAGGGGCAGCAGCCAGCACGGCCTGAACCACGCCTGAAGGACCCAGGGGTCACGCATGCTGTGGCCAGGACTATGACACGTCAGCATGGGCTTGCTGACCATCTGGGGGCACAGGTCAGTCACCCCAGGTTAACAGTCAGCGGGCTAGGGACATCAACCAGAGAGACTTGCCATTGGCCAGAGGCGGCAGGTCCATGAGGGGGCTCGGGAGGCCCCACTGTCCCTCACACCAGCCCCCTCCCGGAAGAAAGCTCTGAGACCATTCGCTAACAGATGATGCTGTAGCCTCCCCAGCTGGAGGAGGCCCGCGCCAGACACCAGGACACAGGGCGGGGGCGTGAGGTTGGTGGCAGGGGTGGGCGGGGTGTCCTCATTCGGTCCCTGACTGACAGGCCATGAGGCTGAGAAAAGCCGGGACACATGAGAGCTGCACGTGTCCCCCAATCGTTCCTGTGAGACAAGATCCCCAGTGGGTGCCGAGGTGCAGCTCAGCCCTGTGATCTTCCTCTCTGTGGCCTAGGTGCTGCTGGGAGGGGGCGGCCTTCCCTGCCGTGTGCTCCCTGGGCCAGGGAGGGGGTGCAGGGGCCGAGGGTGCTTGAAGGAACAGACTTTAAGCATGGAGAGGGGGTAGGAAACGGAGAGACCGTGTCCTGTAGGGGTCAGAGACAAGCCGGGTCACATGCCTGGGAAACCGAGCGGCACCCTCTAAAGAGCATCCCCCTGCGGAGGACGGTCAGCTCCGGGCTCCTCCCGACAGGACGCCAGGGCTCCTGAGCCCCACCAGGAGTGACTCTGAGCGTAAGAGCAAACAAGCAACACTGGTCCCCTCTCCCATGGGGTACCGGGAGCTGCTCAGATATGAGACAGCGCAGAGTGCCCGCCCGCCGACCAATAGGAGGAAGGCGTTCGCTACTTTCCCACCCTCCACGAGGTGGGCCTCGTCCTCTTCCCGGAGAAACTTGATGGCAGTCTTTAGTATTCACTGGCATAATTAGGACTGCAGTTAATTTCATTAAATTCTCTTGCTGCTAAATGAAGCAGATTATGAGACATCTTTTATTGCGAGGCGTGAAATTACAGCCTGTCAGCTGCCAATGGTGGGGTGAGACTAATGAATTACAGGGTAAATAACACCAGAATTAACCAGCCAATTTAACATCGTGCCACGGAACAAAGTCATGTTCACTCTGGGTCTGCCAGAGCAACTTGGCCAGGAGACTTGGGAGGCCAAGGAGCAAGGCACACGGAGACCCGGTGCCGGGTCATGTCGGAACGTGCCGAACATTGGGAGAGCAGGAGAGAACCCCCCAACTCCGTACAGAATGGGGAGGGAGGGCGAGACTTGACAAGGGCCTGTGGGTCGGGCAGTGCCTGCTCCGGTACCGGGCACCCATCACCTGTACGTGGTTCTCGGGACCCTTCAGACACGCCCTGTGAAACAGCCGCTGTCTTCTCCCCTGAGCGACAGGGCAGCTCCTCGGCTAACTGAGAGGGCGGCCACTGAGGGTGGGACCCCCAAGCGACAGGTCAGCCCTTCAGTCAGCCGACGGTGGGATCCCGGAGAGACATTGCCTCCTCCTGGGCCCATTCCTGGGGCTTCTCCTGAGCCTGCATAGCTTCCCGTGTCCACAGGGACTCAGAGGGGCACCAAGTCCTGACCCTCATGGAGCAGCAGTGCCTGTGTGGGCGGGGACAGGGCCGGGAGCGACTCCAAGCTTGGCCCCGGGGCCTCTGTGGTTGTCAGGAGCTTGGGCCTGTCGTCTTCCGGAACCTTCCCTCCTTCGGTGCCCAGCACGGGCTGACCGGGCTTCTCTTCTTGGGGGCCCAGCAGGTGATACCAGCGGACAGCTCTATTTGGGCGCAGTGCAGTGGCATAGCTCACCCGCGGACAGCTCTATTTGGGCGCAGTGCAGTGGCATAGCTCAGTGGCATAGCTCAGAACCAGATGCTCCCGCCACACCCCACGTGGCCCTGACATGTGACCGCCGAGATAGCCCTGATACTGGGACACTTTAGAGACCCCACGCTGCGTGACGCCCCGTCCATGACGGTGTCAACTGCACATGATGGAACAAGGCAGGCGGGTGCCGGCTCCTCGGGGAAGAGAAGAAAGCGGGTGCTGAGGGCAGCCCGAGACAAGCCCCCGGTCACACTGCATGGAGCCAGCCCCGAAGACCACACAGGCGCTCTGTCCTTGTCCTGGCTGTGCTGACTGCAGAGGGAGACCCCCTCCAAAGCCCGAGGACAGCCCCGCCTGCTCCTCAAGACATCTACCCCCGGTCACGACTTCGCTGTCCCGCTGTCTTTCCCAGACTGACCCACAGGAGCCAGCTTTGCCGCCTGGCAGCGACCCCACGGCCCTGGGGTTCAAGACGGGCGTGTGCACCCGTTTCTCTCGGGCAGGGTGGGAAGCAAGTGCCAGCAGGAGGGAGAGGCTCCGGTTCAGGGTGGGGAGGAGCAGGCTGAAGGTGCTCTGAGAACAGTGCTCCCGGGGCCTGAAGGTGCTCAGAGCAGTTACAGGATGACGGACGGGAGGAGGTGGGGGTGAGGACACGGGTCAGAGCTGCAGCGTGTAGCCAGTAGGCTCAGACCACAGAGAGGCACCAGGATCAGCTTAGGGGGCCGTGGTGGGCCGCTGGGGCTGGGGCAGGGACAGAGCGTGGCCAGGAACACAAACACCGCGGCATGTGGAAGGGACAACGCACGGGTGGGGCACAGCAGCGGCCTCCCCTGCCCGAGCACTTACAATCCCCCGCTGCCCACGCGAGATCTGGCCACACATTTATGAACATGGAGGCGGCAGTAGCCACCTCCGCTCTCCCTAACTCTGGGACCGTCTGGAACCACAAGAGCCCAGAGTGAGAGGGGGTGGGAGTGAGCGAGCCCCAAGCTCCTGTGGAAGGCCCTAGGGGTACGTCTGGGTGGCTGGAGTTTACACAGCAGGTCACGAGACCCCGGAAAGCTCCCAAAGGTTCCGGAATTGGGCTTGGAAGCACACGTGGCCCCGGGGGCAGGGCAGGGCAGCAAATGCGGAGATGGGGTGCAGCAACCGGGAAGAGCCCCGCAATCCGCTCTGTGTGGGCGCCGGGCTGGCAGGGGCCAGGGGCTGCCCTGGGGGTGCCAACCCTCCTGCGCCCTCGGGAGGGGCGCTTTCATGAGGGCTGGGCAGAGGCAACAACACGGGACAGGAGGGTCAGTGCCACGGCAGGCTCTGGAGTCCAGGAGCTTCCGGGTGGCCCCTGGACATGCTCCGAGCTGTGTGCGTTCCCGGTGGGGGCAGAGACAGTGGGGGAGACACGGGGGAGCCAGGAGGCCGCAAGTCGAGGGTGTGGGGCCCCAAGCAGAGGGGCTGGAGAGGGGCCACCAGTGACCCATCACACAGGGATCACCTTGGAGGCTCCGCAGTAGACATGTCCTCAGGGAGAGCAAACACTCTTGTTGGGCTCTAAAATCCATGTCTAGGCCTGCATGCACATTTTACAAATGATATATTTTCTTTTCCCAGAAGCAGCCGGGCAGCAGAGGAGCCCACTGGAGAGGCTGGGGGTACCGGCCTGCCCAGGGGTCACCCCCAAACAGCATCATTCAACTCCCAGAAGCGCCAAGAACCAGCTAAGCGGAAACAGGACGGAACGTGACAAAGTGCCCTGGGCCCAGCAGCAAAGGCTCGGCCTTGATGTGGCCAGTGTGGCGCATCCCAGCATAGCCCCCACCAACACGTGGCCAGTGTGCCGCAATCCCGCACAGTCCCCACCAACATGTGGCCAGTGTGCCGCAATCCCGGCAGTCCCCACCAACACGTGGCCAGTGTGGCGCAATCCCGGCATAGTCCCCCACCAACACGTGGCCAGTGTGGCGCAATCCCGGCATAGTCCCCCCACCAACACGTGGCCAGTGTGCCGCAATCCCGGCATAGTCCCCCCACCAACACGTGGCCAGTGTGCCGCAATCCCGGCATAGCCCCCACCAACACGTGGCCAGTGTGCCGCAATCCCGGCATAGTCCCCACCAACACGTGGCCAGTGTGGCGCAGTCCCGCATAGTCCCCCACCAACATGTGGCCAGTGTGCCGCAATCCCGGCATAGCCCCCACCAACACGTGGCCAGTGTGGCTCAATCCCGGCACAGTCCCCCACCAACACGTAGGCCAGTGTGCCGCAATCCCGGCATAGTCCCCCACCAACACGTGGCCAGTGTGCCGCAATCCCGCACAGTCCCCCACCAACACGTGGCCAGTGTGCCGCAATCCCGGCATAGTCCCCACCAACACGCGGGCCAGTGTGGCGCAGGCCCGGCATAGTCCCCCCACCAACACGTGGCCAGTGTGCCGCAATCCCGGCATAGCCCCCACCAACACGGGGCCAGTGTGGCGCAGTCCCGGCATAGTCCCCCACCAACACGTGGCACAGTGTGCCGCAATCCCGGCATAGTCCCCATCAACACGCGGGCCAGTGTGCCGCAATCCCGGCATAGCCCCCACCAACACGTGGCCAGTGTGGCGCAATCCCGGCATAGTCCCCCACCAACACGTGGCCAGTGTGGCGCAGTCCCGCATAGTCCCCCCACCAACACATGGCCAGTGTGCCGCAATCCCGCATAGTCCCCACCAACACGTGGCCAGTGTGGCTCAATCCCGCATAGCCCCCCCCCACCAACACGTGGCCAGTGTGGCTCAATCCCGCATAGTCCCCCCACCAACACGCGGCCAGTGTGGCGCAATCCCGGCATAGTCCCCCCACCAACACGTGGCCAGTGTGCCGCAATCCCGGCATAGTCCCCCACCAACACGTGGCCAGTGTGGCTCAATCCCGGCATAGTCCCCCCACCAACACGTGGCCAGTGTGGCGCAATCCCGGCATAGTCCCCCCACCAACACGTGGCCAGTGTGGCTCAATCCCGGCATAGTCCCCACCAACACGTGGCCAGTGTGGCTCAATCCCGGCATAGTCCCCCACCAACACGCGGCCAGTGTGGCTCAATCCCCGCATAGTCCCCCCACCAACACGTGGCCAGTGTGGCTCAATCCCAGCATAGTCCCCACCAACACGTGGCCAGTGTGGCGCAACCCGGCATAGTCCCCCACCAACACGTGGCCAGTGTGGCGCAATCCCGGCATAGTCCCCCACCAACACGTGGCCGGTGTGCCGCAATCCCAGCATAGCTCCCCCACCAAGCACCGTCAGGGCTGACTCCTGAGCACTGCCGGGTCTGGCCCCCAAATTCAAAATAAGTGAAACAAAACCAAAACTGCCTGCCAGGGTCTAGAGCGATAGCATAGCAGGAAGGGAGTTTGCATGTGGCCAACAGGTTAGATCCCTGGCATTCCATAGGGACCCCCGAGCACCGCCAGGAATAATTCTTGAGTACTGAGCCAAGAGAAACCCCTGAGCATTGCCAGGTGTAAATTGTTTGCCCAAAACAAAACAAAACAAAACAAAACAAAACAAAACAAAAACAAAACAAAAAACCAGAAAGCTTCACCCAGTACAACAGCAACAACCCCCAAAGCAATACCAAAGCCCCCACCCCCTAACTGCCAATGGCTTGTGTGGCTGGTCCACATGCTGGCGCTCTGACAGCTCCCGCCTCCTGCTGCTTGGGCTCGGGCAAACCCCTCTCTGCCCCTCAGACCTCCCAGTATGGGCTCCTCTGCAGCCTGGAGCCAGGCCCTTCCAGGGCCATCAAGGGGACCTGCCAGCCCCTCCGATGACAGCTCTGCCCATGCCCAAGGCCCTGTCCCAGTGGGGCCGTGGTGGGGAGCTGAGAAAGCCCAGGGGAGAGGCGAGGCTCCAGCTCCCCAGGGCGAGCAGGAAACAGGCTGCAGCCCTGTATAGGGCTGTGTATATGGCTTGCACTTGGTTCTCTAGGGGGCCCTGGCTGAGGCGGCCAGAACTAGACACTCAAGCACAAATTCAGGTCCAAGGGTCCAGCTCTCCAGCGGGGGGGGGGCCCTCTGGGGTCTGGGCTTGAGGCTGCAAGCCCAGGGGAGGGACTACAGACCAACTGCCCACAGCCTCCCCGCCCCATCTGACCACCCACCAGTGCTCCCCCAACCCCAGCGCCCCACCCTGCACTCCCCACCAGACCCACCCGACCACAGCACCCCTGCCCCTGCTCCCACTATTCCCCGGACTATTCTCCCAGTGCTCTGAGTAAACAGCTAATACAGTCTTAGCCAGGAAATTATTTTGCCCATAAATTATTTCAGATTTTAATTTTCCCCTTTTCTGGTCACGCGCCTCCCTTCATGGCCTTCCTCACTGTGAATTCATAATTCTTCCGGGGTGTCTCTGCGGGTGGTCTCTCCCACTGCGAGCACCCATGGGAAAGGGCTGCAGCAGGGGTACCGTGGGCCTGGGGCGGAAGTGCTACAGCCCCAAACAGCAACTCTTAAGGGGGAAGGCTGGGAAAACAGGCCCAGGCCTGTGCCCATTCTCTGAGCCACACAACTGCAGTCTTGCTTGAAGCCCCCACGACACAGACAAGCCCCCAGGGCCTCAAGCAGTGAGGGGCCTCCCCTCAGCTCTGGCTCTGCCTGGGTGGGTCCGCAGCTGCTGCCCAGGGGAGCCAGGGGCTGTGCTAACACTGACCAGGGGACACTGGAGACAGAAGCACACGTGACCCTACGGGTCACCGGTTCGAGAGAAGGGCTTGGCACACACACACACACACACACACACACACACACACACACACACACACACACACACACACACACACACACACACACACACACACACACACACACACACACACACACACACACACACACACACACACACACACACACACACACACACACACACACACACACACACCTGGATTCCCAGAGCTGGGGCAGAGGTGGGGCTGGCTCAGGGGCGGGCCTTCATCTTGTACCAGCTCTCCTGCCTGTTACCACACTGCAAGCGCTGATTGGCTGAGCAGATCTCGGGCTCCACCCCCCACCCACAGCTCTCCAGCCTTCCCAGGCCTGAGAACCTGGTACAGGGAGGCAGGTGGGGCCCTGGGCTTAGCAGCTGCTTTTGGTCCCTGCATGCCTTCACCTGGCTCCCTCTCGGCCTCTCGGCAGCTTTCCAGGAAAGCCCAGAGCTCTGATCCTGGGGCATGCAAACAGCCCCTCCTTCCAGCAGGGTGAGTGAGCTCCCAGCCCAGTGGGCTTCTGGACCCCACACGCAAACAGGCTCACTTTGATTATTTTTTTTCCTTTGCATTTTGAGTCACACCTGGCAATGCTCAGGGGTTTCTCCTGGCTCTGCACTCAGGAATTATCCCCTGGTGGTACCGAGATCGAACCCGGCCAGCCACATACAAGGCAAACACCCTACCCGCTTACTATCTCTCCAGCCCCTCAAATTTTTTTCTTGTATTCATTGTAGGGCAGGGACCACAGGCCGTGGGTGGTCAGGGCTTGCTCCCTGCAGGCCGCCCTCTAAACTCTGTCCTCACGGTTCATCTGGGCACAGAGGACGGGGGTGGGGGTGGGAGGGTTGGACCTGGAAATCATAATCCCAAATCTATCTCCCGACCCGCACATGTTCGCTTTTTATTTTGGCCTTTGGGGCCCTACCTGGCAAGGTTCAGGGGTTATTCCTGGTTCTGCGCTCAGGATACTTCCGGCAGTGCTTGGGGGACCATATGGGATGCCGGGATCAAACCCAGGTCAGCTGTGTTCAAGGCAAACGCCCTCCACTGTGCTATCACTCTGGTCCCCCTGTTCCCTCTGAATCAGGACAGACCCACACGGACGGCAGCTTGGCGGACGCTGTGAGGGCACAGGCTGTTCCGAGTGTACCCCGCCCCTGGGCAATCTCCCTCCCGACCCTGAAGGCTTCTGGTCCCCATCGCCAGAACTCGGCGCTGCGGCGCTGCCCTTCCGCCTCTGCTCACTCTCCCTTCGCAGGAATCAAGGTGGCGGGAGCCGAAGGCCATGTTTAGCGCGGCCAAAGTTTGCTTCCCTGGGAGAGCAGCAAAGGCCCTCCTTGGCTTGCTGTTCAGTTTACTCTTTTGATTGCTTTGCCGCTATGTAAATCAATTTGTTAATGTTCCTTACAAAATGCATGAGCCAGTTATACTGACAAACACACAAAGCTCATTCGTAATTAGCAGTTAATTAGTAAGAAGGAACAGATGCTGGCGGAGTTTCAGCAGGCAAACAGGTTCTGTAAACAATGCTTATAAATCTAAATGAATTTATTAACCACAAGACAACTGTCAACATTTTGTTGGCAACCATACAGATATGGAGGGAATCCCCAAAATCTCTTTCCGAGGTGTTAATGAGGGCGGCGCGCCGGGCCTCGCCATCCTGTACTCTCTCTCGCCAGCTCGTGCTCGCCCGCTGTGCTCCCCCTTCCCGGCAAGGGGATCCGCCACTCTGGGGCCCACACTCCCCTCTCAGCCTCCAAGGTGTGTAGCAACAGGCATCCTTGACGCAGGAATGAGGATCAGGCTCCAGGGACACTGGGGGTCCCGGCCTCGACCCAGCGGAAGGTTCTGATATCGGGGTGACCCTGTCCCCAGCAGTCTGTCACAGCTCCGGGACCAGAAGGCAGTGGAGGAGGGAAGGAGTGGGGTACCCGGGGGCAAGGGCAGGCACAGGCCTGGAGGTGCGTAGGGGAGGAGGGAGTGAGCCGGAGGGGAGGTGGCAGGCGGTCAAGGGGTCAGTCTCTGGCAGGGCCATGAAGGTCACGGGGTCCCTGCAGCAAGGGGGGTCCGTGGGGCACCCAGGAAGGCTGGGGTGGGCACCGGGGGACCTGGCCTGAGGGGCTTGGCTCTTCCTTGCTCCTCCACACAGCCACTCCCTCGCGCCCCATGAAGGAATCAGACGCTCTGCTGAGACCCACCGGGAAAGTGCCCGGAAGTGCAGAAACTTCAGTCTGACGCACTGTGGGGAGGGGCCCTAGGGGGTCCCTGCCCCAGAGAGCGCCCCATCAGCTCCTCCCCAGGCCGGGGTCTCAGAGCCTCTGTTTGGGGCCACCTTTACCCCGACACCACCACTGATACCTGGGAGGGAGTCCCCAAACAGACATTCAGGATAAACGCCGCTGGGGAGAATCAAGAGGACCCCAGCAGTGTGGCTGGGCGGGGTCAGGGCGTCACAGGGTGGGTTTCCCTGGGTGGCGGGGGCATGGACACTGGTTGGCCCCACACCAAACCTGACACGTGTTGGGGGTTGACAGCAAGGAACCCCACCCCACACTCCACCTTTCTGAGACCACGTAGCACCCCTTCCTTTTGGCATAGCTTCTTGGGCATAAGTCGCTATTTCAGCCTCTGTAGCAAGCCCACAAGCTGGAGCTTCAGGCTCCCGTACCCTGGCACTGCTGGGAGTGACCCCAGGAGGTACTTGGGGGTGTGGCCCCCAGCCAAGCAGCTAAACAACCCTCCTTGCCCAGAAGTTCTGGCTAAATCAGGCTCAGCTCACAGCCCACCCACAGGAGTGACCAGGTGGTAGTGCCAGAAATCACACCCACAAACCGAGGACAGGTGCAGGGCTGAAACCCTGGAAGTTTTTGGAACAGGGGGAGGCGGCCTCAGGGCAGCAGGCACAGACAGAATTATAGTGTCCGTCACCGAGGTCGCGTGTGCAGGGCAAAGCAGGGCAGATGCCTGAGCGCGGGAGGAGCCACAGGACACAGGGGCTTCCCAGAAGCCAGGCGGCAGGTCACCCAGGAAGACGGGCAAAGCTCCTGAGGGGCAACCACAGCGCCACCCCTCCGCTCTGCCGCACCCTCTGGTCACACCAACCATGAACTGTCCAGTCCCCTCACCGAGAAATGGAGGCCCACCAGTGCCCCCATAGCCCTGCACTCACCCACTCTCCCCTTGGGGCTGTCACTCCCTGCCCCCGGACCCAGCAGCCCCACTCAGGAAGTCTTAGAGGCCCCGTGGGATGGAGCTGAATCCCATGCTCACCTTCCTCCCCTGAGGAACCCAGGGGCAGTGAGGGGGGCGGGAGGGCGCCTCCGGGGGCTGGGGTCATGAGGGGGTCCCCTGTGAGTGCAGGGCGGGGTCACCCGGCCTCAGTGCTCTCAAGACAGTGCTCTCAGGCTGTGTCCCCCCGCCCCACCAGCCTGTCCCTGGGCCTGCACCCAGGGAGAACCCTTCGCTGTGGGTGTCAGAAGTGACAGCTCTCCCGGCCATTGGGTTGTGCTCAGGTCATAGCTGGAGGGCGGTACTCGCTGCTCCCCGCCCACTGGTACCAGAAGGCACAGAACTGGGCCGGAGAGATAGTCCAGCGGGGGAGGGCGTTTGCTTTGCAGCGGCCAGACCCGGATGTGATCCCTGGGCACCACCCGAGTAATTCCTGAGTGCAGAGCCAGGAGTAACTCCTGAGTATTGCCAGGTGTGACCCACCCACCCCCAAAAAAAAACAGCAAAAAAAAAAAAAGAAAGCAGGCGCAGAACTAGCTGGGCTCCTGAGCTCTTTTCTATTTTTTATATCTTGGGTCACACTCAGTCATGCTCAGCGATTACTCCTGGCAGTGCTCAGGGGACCATATGGGATGCCGGCGATCGAACCTGGATTGGCAAGGCCAGTTGCTTGCAAGGCAAACACCCTAGCCGTTGTACTATTGCTCCGACCCTGAGCTGGGCTCCTGAGCTGGTCTCCTGAAACGGCTCCTGAGCCGACTCCTGAGCTGATCTGAGCTAGTCTCCTGAGTCAGCTCCTAAGCTGGTCTCCTAAGTCAGCTCCTAAGCTGGTCTCCTGAGCTGGCTCCACCTCCACGGACACACCCCCCAACACCCACCACGGGCTGTGGCCGCTCCCCAGCTGGTGAGCACGGAAGCCACAGGACCGGGCATTGCCCTATCACACATCCTGGACCTGGACTCACTGGGTCTTTGTTCAAGGAACTGAAGACCTCCCGGCTGCTCTGACTGCAATGAAGGTGGGTGAGCCCACTATTACAGATGTTGGCCGGCTCTGCCAGGGCCCATACACACGCGCTTGTAGAGTCACACATGCCCCCAAGCACTGATGTGATCAAAAGCCGGTGACTCTGGGGCTGGTTCACACCCGGCCTCCAAAGCCTGCAGAGACGCTTCTCCTGGGGCATCAGGCAGGTGCCCGAGACAGGAGCCCTGGGTGGAAAGAGGGTGCCATGGGGGAGAGAGTGGGACGCGACACAGCCGCTCTTCAGAGCTCACAGGGGTCAGGGCGTCCCCAGGAGAAAGGGGCAGACAGCAGGATGTGCTCTGCAACATTGTAAACCAGGTGGCACTGATAATTGCTACCATTTATTATTCCTTTTATTTGGGGCCACACCTGGTGGCACTCAGGACTTCCTCCTGGCTCAGGAGTCAGGGGTCTGAGGACTATACAGGGTGGGAACCCAGCTCAGCTGTGTGCAAAGCACACTGCCTGCCCACTGTACTTCTGACACCTTGTTTATTTTATTCTTATGTAAACAAGCCCATAGGAGTCTGATTTTATTACTTTCATCATTGGTACCAAGGTAGTGGGCTTTATAAGAATGTTAATTGTATTTGTCATCCATACATGATTCTAGCTGCCCCCCATGACCAGAGAGCCCGCCCCCTCCCTCTGGGGCCCCCAGACACCCCCAATGTAAGCTCAGCTCTCTAGATGGCATTCCCAGTTCCGGCAACTCGGGCCTTGTGAGTCCCTCCCTTTGGAAGGAAACTTTCACGCACATGCCCGGGTCTGCAGCCATGACGAGCCACAGCAGGCTGGAGACAAGGACACGGGGAGGGGCGGGCTGTGGGCTCATACCCGTCCTTGTAGGGAGGCCCCACCCACGGGCAGAAGAGGGGGCTGTGCCCGGCACCCGTCTCCAAGGCTCCCCACCATAGGGAGGCCCCACCCACGGGCAGAAGAGGGGGCTGTGCCTGGCACCCGTCTCCATGGCTCCCCCACCATAGGGAGGCCCCACCCATGGGCAGAAGAGGGGCTGTGCCCGGCACCCGTCTCCATGGCTCCCCCACCTACCCAGGGAGCCCTGGCAAAGTGAGTGTTTCAGAGTCCTATTAACGCTCGTTGGTGTGCCAAAATGTCACTTGCTCAAGGTGAACCGTTAAAAAACGCTCAGCCCAAGTACGGGTGGAAATGGCCGCTAAGGTGCGGGGTAGGGGAGGAATCCAGCTGATGTGGGCAGCGACCAGTGACGGCCAGTGAGCACAGGTAGGGGGAGCCCTGGTACCCCTGAGCCAGGGCAGACAGAGCCCTGGTGTCCCCCGGAACCTTCCAGAGTTGCCCACACTGAAGTGACCAATCAGAAGCCTCAGAATGGTGGGATGAGCAGCCGTGAGCACTCCCAGGCGCCCTGTCTGCTCCGCCTGGGGGCACAGCCCACCCGCCTGCCCCGGACTGTCTGGTGCCAGGGATCCAGCTGGGCTTGGCTGTGGGCATGGGAGCGTCTGAACGCCTGTGCTGTGTCGCTGCCCACTAGCACCGTTTTCAAACAGTCTCGCAGGCTGCTTTTCCCGGCTCCAGCACAGCCTCCAGCAGCCAGAAACAGGCTCCAGCAATGAAGCCGGGACTACAGATTGGCGGGGGGTAGAGGGGGTCCTTTTCTGAAACCCGAAAGGGTGAGTTTTGTCCTCCCTCACGGAAGCAGCTCGGGCACAGGCTTGAGGCCCAGGTTTCCCGGCCCTCCGTGGCCAGGTGGGCGCAGGGCCGAGTCCAGTCCGGCCACTCCTGCCCACCGCGGGCTCTCGGCGCACTCCCAGGAGCCACACTCCATTTCCGTGCAGAGACACGGGGCTCATTTTCTTCCAATATCGTTGCGAGGGACAATTTGCACTTTCTACAAATGGTCTTCTGCGTGGTTATTCTTGCTGAATTGCAAACAATAAGGAAAGTGTTTCATCAATCAAGCCCCGCCCCAATCGCCTCCACTGTTGGTTTAATAGCAGGAGGTTTTCTGGTGGAAAACTACAAAAACACACGAAGGAAACCTCCCTTGAAAGCAAGGTAGTGTGCCGGGGGCCCTGCCTGGGAGAGGGGTCCAGAAAGCAGGGCGTGACTGCAGGGGCTAAGCCCGGCAAGCCGGGCCGTGACTGCAGGGGGCTAAGACCAGCTTTTTGCTGCTGTTGTTGTGCAAAGCAGCAAATGAACGGGGCGGGTGCTGGAAGGGCACCTCAGACAGGGGAGTGAGGAATATTTTTAGTGCTCTGGGAATAGTCACCGTTAACTGAACGCAACAACAAAAAAGGGGGACCGAGCCTGCAGACCCCAGGGAATTACCAAATCAATTAACAAGTAATTCAGGAACTAATTTCTATATTGCCTCTTAGCACAAAATTGTATCTTTAATTTCTCCCGCAATAAGCATCTCTCTGATGGTCCTGGCGCACAGGCTGCTGTAAATGAGTTTACGAGGATCTCTTTTTGATTGGCTAGACAACATTATTTCTTCACAGTTCAATGCTACCGCAGCCAAGTGCTCTGAAATATTTAATTATCCTGGTAGCTACCAGTTACCAATTTGCAAGACCCACAGTGAGTACAGTACGTTTTAAAGAACTAGTAATCAACTAATTAAAACCACAGTGAATTACAGCTACTCCAATTACAAACAACCGCTGTGGAATTCACTTAGAGTCTCTGCATTAAGTGAGGCTCCTCTTCCAGAAGGTCTGTGGGTACCATGGTACGCGCTCGCCACCATCTAAAGACCCACCCGGGTGCTGTAAGTCTCCAGAAGGTTCTTCTGTAGCTGTCCCTGACTGTGACCCTGTGCCTGGAAGGGCTTTTATTGGCTGGGAGGAGAGGGGTGCTGGCGGAACGGGGCTGTACCTGATGGTGCTTGGGGCCACTCCCTTAGCCAAGCACAGGGAGCAGCTGAGGGGGCGGGGAGGGGACCTCTCATGTGCAAAGCAGGAGCTCTGGTGCTGAGCCCTCCCCTGGTCAATGGATGGAACTTTAATAGCATTGACATGGACATTGGAATTCAGTGGTCAGTGGGGTCCACCCACATGAAGGCAGCTGGCTTGGAAAGCAGGCAGCCTTGGGCAGGAATCTTGACTCTGTGAACCCGTGCTGAGAGCTCCCACGCCCAAGGCTACACTTCCAGGGCACTGATAAATACCCCAGTTCACATCTCCAGGCTGCCTGCCGCAATGCAGATTCGCAGACGTTCCCTCCCTGTTTTTAAGCAGATCCATCAGGGCGAGCCTTAAGGACCCTATATCAGAAAAAGCGGGTTTGTCCTCAATTAAAACGTCGGCAGGCATCAGCCGCTATTTGTTTTTCCTTAAGTCTCCGGGGTGAGGAGGCCAGCAACACTGGAGGGCTGGGTCCTGGCTCGAGGGTGACCTTGGTGAGTCACATCCCTGTCCGGCCAGGGACAGGCTTCCGTGGAGGAGGGGGCCCCTCCGGCAGCCAGAGCTGCCACGGCAAGGCAGAGGCAGGTGCTCAGATCACGCACCAGCGTGTGTGCACAGCACAGACTTCCACATGCCAGCCCCATTCTCGGCGACAAACCACTAGGCGCAGACCCAGCCCCCTGCGGCCACTCCATTCTACTGGACCTGGTTCCTGGAAGATTCACCCTCTGGCCTTCGCTCCTCCGCTCCAAGGACCCTTTCACTTAGGCTCCTCCCACTGCCTGATGTGTCCACCACAAGGCCCTACCCACATCTAGGATCCTACCAGTGGGCTCCGCAGCCCTCAGTTCCTCCCACCACAGGCCCCGCCCAATGAATCCCCGCCCACTGCCTGACACGTCCAGATCCTACTACTGGGATCCGCCCTCCACTAGCTCCTCCCACCCAGGACCCGCCCACTCCAGGCTCCTCCCACCCAGGACCCGCCCACTCAGGCTCCTCCCACTGCCAGCCAGCAACTTCCAGACCCTCCTACCAAAAGGCGCAGCACTCCCTCAGCTCCTCCCATTCCAAAGTCCCACCCATCCAGGCCCTCCCACTCCATTTCCAGACACCCCTTCCAATGGGCTCCATGCTCCCTCTGCTCCTCCCACCACAGGCCATGCTCACTCAGGCCCCTCCCACTGCCTGACACTTTCAGACTTTTCTACCAATGGGCGACACATTCCCTCAGCTCCTCCCACCCCAGACCGCGCCCACCTTGGGTTCCTCCCGCCCCAGGCTCCTCCCACCACCCCATTAAAGGTCCAGCAAGTTTCCGAGTTGACCCGATTCGCCCGTCCTGACACAGAGGCACAAGACAAGCACTTAATTGGCTTTTTCCCAGAAAAATCAATGCAAGATCAAAGAAAACAAGAAAATATAACTTGGGGGCATTGTTAGCTGTCCTTTCAGGCTGAGAAATATTTTCAAGCTGACACATATTTCTACATTAAAAGGCCAGTAAGTACCCAAAAGTACTAGCTGACATGTAACAACCGCTCTTGAAAGCCCCTTGACTGGAAGAGGCATTCTGAGGTCTGAAGCCTTGCAATTCAGCGCGCGAAAACAAACCTTGGCTTATTCTCTCTCCCCATGCTAAAGGGCACTAGAGGAGACGTGTTCGAAAACCTACTGATGTTAAACACACTTCACACTATTAAAATGTTTTCAGAACACCCAGTTTCTGGGGATCCCGAGACTTTCACTTCTATCTTCAGGAAACAGGAGCTTCTGTGACCCAAGCAGGCGGGCGGGGCCCTGCAGGGACAGGCTCTGGGCTTCCTGCCCGGCTACGCCCGGCAGTGCTCAGGGCACCCTACATGGTACCGGGGATGGAGCAGCAGCATGAGCCTTAACCCCTGCACCCGCTCTGCACTCTAGAAAAACGTCCTGGTGACAAACGGGCTCTTCTCTTCAGCCCTAATCAGAACCCTGAAGGCTGCAGGTGAAGGCGTGAGTGATGGGCTAACGGGCACCGCCCCAAACAGCCCCACGTTACTAACACTGCACGGAAACAGCCCTCGCAGCTAACACACTGGAAGCCATTTGCTCCCCTAATGGCCCCAACATCTCCAGTGGTCAGTAGGGGATCATCTCCGTCACCTTCGGGTCAGGAGGTCAGAAAGAAATTCCCTTCCGGAGGGGCAGAGAGTGCAGGCACGCTGCCCATCAACCTGTCAGATGAGGCGGTCACTGCCGGTGGCTGGCAGAGGTGGGTGATGGGGAGGGCATGCTGGTCATCTGCTGGACACGAAGACCCGCTGCTGGTCCCAGCACAAACTACCAAGGCCGGGGTGGCTCCCGGAAAAGAGGTGCTCGCCGGGTTTGCCTTTTTCTGGATTATTTTTGGGGGAGCCATACTTGGCTGTGCCTAGGACTTACTCCTGGCTCTGTGCTCGGGGACTGAACCTAGGCTGGCTCTATGCAAGGCCTCGGCACTGTCTCTCTGGCCCCAAACAAAAACTACTGTGGACTTTTTTCCGTGTTTGATTTTTGGACCACACCTGACAATGCTCCTGAGATGGTGGTGTCAGGATTTGAACCCAGATCATGGCCATAACTGCATGGCAGGAGAGTGTTCTAACCAGTGAGGCTATCTCTGTGGCCCCACGCAGCCTTCAGAGTCCTGCTTGAAGAAAACGAGGCACAGATGGGCCAAGTCATGCTCAAGGTGCTACTCGCACATGAGGGGAAACCGAGACTATCCTGGTGGGGGTGGGGGTCTCACCATTATTCATATCCCCACCCATCCACAGGCGTGACCTGGGACACACTGCTTGGTTTTGTTTTTGTTGGGGTCCACTCCCAGCAGTGCTCAGGGCTCACTCCTGGTGGGCTCAGTAGGGGGCCAGGGATGGAACAGAATCAGCTGTGTGCGACGCAAGCCCTTCCCGATCTCTCTCTGGCCCCTGCATCCGGTTTGGGGGTAGGCGGGGCAGAGATAGGCCATGCCCAAGACAGACATGAAGGAACCTGCTCTTACCACAGCCAAGCCCACGGCAGTCACGAGAACCCAGGTTTGTGGCTTTGCTCCTGTTCACAGCCAGTCTGCAGGGGCTCCCCTGGGGAGGGACACTGCTTCTCTGGGGAGTCACACAGTGAATGTGGAGCCCCGCCCCGGAGGGCGCTGGTAATCCCCAAGGGGCAGGGCACCGGGCCCTGAGGAGCCTAGGGGGGCCCTAGGTGGAGAGCATTACAGAGGTCACACACACCAACCCTGTCCCCTGCCCACCCCAACTGCAGGCTGGACTGTCATCACTACTTTTCAGCAAACACATGGGGGGTGGGAGCGCAGGTTAGTGAGGGTGGACAGTGGCGCCTGATCCAAGGGCCCATATCACCAACGGGGAGAAGGGTCAGCCATGTGCATCTAAATGGTTAGGTCTGGGTGTGTGGGGACAGGGGTCCCACCACGACCCCCACGTCCCTGAGCACAGACTCCCATTTTTGGGGTTACAACAAGCGTTTTTCAGCCAGGGGCCACGAGTGCTCTCTGGGGCCAGGGTACGGGGGGCATATTAAAGAAAATCACATGGATGGGGGCATGGACCAGGAGGCCCACTGGGTGGACATGAGGTGGGGAGAGCTGCTGGCCCTGCTCCCCGGCTGTGTCACGCCAGCAGACCCAAGTCTAGAACAGCCCAGGGCGCTGCACTGTGGGCTGGCGACTGGGCAGCACGCGGCTGACCAGGCCAGATCCCCGGCACCACACGTGCTTTCCTGCGCCTACCAGGAGTGACCCGAGTGCAGAGACCTCAGAAGCCAGGCCTGAGGACCGCCAGGTGTGATCCAAAAACCAGACTAAAGCCCGACACAGGAGAGAGAAGCCTGCGAGGCACAAGCAGAGCCTCCCGGCGGCCCAGTGTTGAGGCTGGACCCTGGGGCCTCCCGTGTCAGGGCCTGAGCTCTGAACCAGGGACGGCTCTGCCAGGACCTCCATGGGCCCGCCATGAAAGAACAAGGCCCCAGCCAGGTCCTCACGCTGGGCGTCATCAATCCCGGGCGGAAGGGTGTGGAGTCGCCGGAGGCGAGGGGTTTCGTCAGCGACATTCACTCTCCTCGCCTCGCCCTGTGCCCTCCGCTGGCCACGCCGGGAAGCTGGCCTGGGTACAGGAGCAGCCCCTGCGTCCACACAGCGCACCCTCAGGAGCAAGCAGGGGAGCTGCACAGGCTTGGCTAAGGGTCCCCTGGGTGTCCACCCCTGAGGGAAAACGATCTGGGGCTTCAAGCCACATATACCACCGCAGCGCAAAGGCGTGGAAAACCCCAGGAGCAGCAGCCACGTGAGCAGGACGTGGGGCTGGGGGCGAGGCTGTGCCGGCGGGAGCCTGCCGCGAGGGCTGAGGCCAGGCTGCAGATTGGGGCCGGGAGATGGAGATTAAAAAATGCAAGAAGGGAGAGAAAGAAAGGCGGCGCAGCTGCTGCCCCCAAACAGACCTCCCATCTGCCACCCAGGATTTACATGTCACCTTCCCCACGCTCATTTGTACTTCATTAACTGCCATTGACTTAACAAGATTTATGCAAATGGCGCCCCAGGAGCTCCCCAACTCCCACCGCAATCAAGTGATTATGTATGTACAACTCTCCACAGCAATGAAAAATTAATACGTGACAGGCCACTGCGCCGTGCGTGCCTCTGCCTTTTATTTTCCTCGCTCAGCTTCTGGGTTTTCATTCCAGATAGACCTTCACGTATTAGTTAAAAAGAAGCTACAATGGAACTCCCTGGGGCCCAGGAGCCAAGACCCCAGGAAGAAGAAGAAAGGGGAGAAGGGAGGGTCCAGGAGCCACGCCCACAGAGCTTCATTTGGGGCCGCCTGCTCCCTCGCGGGGCCACCCAGGCCACCGGGACAAGCTGCGTGCGACATGCCCGGGAACGGGCTCAGACTGTCACTGCAGCACGCCACCACCTGCATGAGTAGGGCAGGATGTGGGGGCTTGAGCTGGCCTTCCTGGAGCCAGGACCCTCCACCCCGAGCTGCCTGCCAGGCCCGCACAGGCCCCAAACACCGGCCCCCACACTGCCAGTCCTGGTCCAGCCCCACGAGGCGAACAAGGACCCAGGGTGGTCTTACAGCCTGCGTGAGCGTCCAACACACAGACCAGGTTCTGTCGGGAATCCAAGGCGGGCGCCTGCACCGGCGGCGTGAGTGAGCACATGTGTGTGCAGGCGTGTGAGCAAGTCTCTGGGTGTGCTCGTGTATATGTACATGTGCGTGTGGTATCTGGGCCGGGCCGCACGGTCGGGCTCCCCTGCTCAGTGTCGAGCAGAACCTGCCGTCTGTGCCCTTGGAGGGCTCTCGCCAGCGAGGACCGTGCCAGGGAGTGCCTCCAAGGCTTGAGGCTGCATGGCCGCCTGGGGGCTGAATGTCCAGTGAGGGCACTGCTGCCCAGCCATCAGCCAGCTGGGGGCCAGCACGAGGCTGCGGGCAAGCCCTAAGGCCCTGTCTGGAACCGTCTGATCATCCCCAAACAAGCTGCCCAGCACACCCTTGCCTTCCCACAGCAGCCTGACATGGTCAGGGGCCCACTGGCGCCCAGAGCCACAGGCGGGCGTGCAGGCAGGGCCACGGCATGAGTCCCATAGACCCCACAGGGTTCGGGGTGCCGGCCTGGTCAGCGTCCACATCACAGGCGAGGTGTCGTCACTCTGCAGAGCCCAGGAGCCGCTTGGGTGTGGGGAACCCCCAGGCTCAGGGTCGGCTTGATGGTCTGGACACTCCTGGATGGCATCAGCCCCAGGTTCCTTCTCAGCTGATCCACCCATGGATGGAATCGTGCTGGAGAGTGACCGCAGATGAGCAGGGACAGGCCGGAGACAGCTCGGCACCCACCCCCTGCCCCCAACAGCAGGCGTGAGTGACTGTGAAGGGTCTTGGACACCGTCCTGTCCCCAGGAGTGAAGTGCCCAGACGCCGGCTCCCATGTCAGTTGGGGTCACACTTGGCGCTGCTCAGGCATCACCTCTGGTAGGCTTGGGGGACCCTCCAGGGATGCCGGAGAGCAACCCCTGGCGGTGACAGGCCTGCGGGGCCCCTCCCGCTGTGCTCTCTCTTTAATGAAAAGGAAAGAGACTTTCCCAGTCTCTGTTAAAAGGGCACCCTCGTCCACCATCAGTGCAGGCCACTGCTGGCACGCGGGCCCTCGCGGGGCCAGCCAAAACAAAGGGGTTGTGCTGGTCCTCATGGTCTGTGGCCGGGTGCCTGGCACAACTCACAAGTGGCACCAGGTTTCACAGCAGGAAACACAGGGAAACAGGGTCCCAAGCTGGGCCTGGTCTGGGGCTGGGACCCCCTAGAAACAGTCCGGGATCCCCCTGTGTTGTTGACTCTGCCCAGATCCAGGTCCTGGGATGACGGGTTGGGTGGGGGAACAGCCTTGGACTCCAAGCCCATCTGGGCATGGCCCACGATGGCCTGGCAGGACGCTTTCAGAACCAGCCCCGGCCACGGGAGGGGCATCCCCTGAAGCCCCCGCCTCCACAGCCTGCGTCCCGGGGACACCACGCAGCCGGCGTCACGGGGGCACCCCGACCCGGGACTCTGTGTGCCAGGTCTCGGCTCTCACGGCTGACGCAAACCCTATTCCCGGCTCGCACCCTGGGCCAAAACAAATGCTCCGATGAGTCCTGTTGGGTAATGAGGAAGTTTAATTAAGGCCCCACATTACAGCTGTAAATGCTCCTTTATGTAATAAGGCCTAAATGAAACTGAACCTAATCAAAGTTACAATTCCTTCATTAGCAAATTACAAACAAGAGCACACAGCTGACACACCGCTCTGATCATCACAACTAATTGCCTCGTGGTTACAAACCAGCCTGCCACGGCGTTCAGATGTCCGTCTGTGCGAGCAAATTAGGGCCACGGCGGGCCGGCCTGTGATCACAAGGGGGCTCTCTCGCGGCCATCTGACTTCCCCCTGTCGACCAGCGGCCAGCGGCCAATCAAAGCCCGGCTACAAAGGCGGCCTTTGAAGGCAGCTCAGCCAGCAAACAGCGGCGGCTGCGGGCGGGGGTGGCCGCAGTTCATTAGGCGGTGTAGCATTCTCCGCTCCTTATTCTAATGATCCTATTTTAATACACACAGGAACCTCTTCTAATTGATGTCAAGTGAGTGACTTCCACATTCATCAACAGCACATCAAACCAGCCTCGGCACGAGCGGGCCGGCGAGGATGGACTAGGCGCGGCTCCGCAAGGGCAAAGGAGGTGTGGGCGCCGCCACGTACCTGTTTAATTGGGATGGCTCGGCCGCTCCCGATGCTGTCGGCCCGGCCCTCCAGGCCTTTCTTCTCTTTGTCTGGGTCACTCCCTTTCCGAGACTGCAAAGCAAAAATAAAGTTAGCCTCGGGGAAGGGCTCTGTGGCTCGGGTGACACCAGGGACTGGGACCAGGCGCTCGCACAAGACACCCACACACCAACCACCTCTGCACACATGTACACACACCATGTGGACACATCAGGCACCCACATACACAATCCACACACATTCATCCACACGCACAGCATCTGGCTGCATACCCCCACGCAGAACACACACACACACACACACACACCCATATGCAATGCCCAAATACACGTATGCACACACCCATCCGCAATGCCGACACACACACAAACACATGCAAGCACATACCCATCTTCAGGCACACATACTCGTGTGCGTACACACACACACACACACACACACATACTCGTGTGCGCGTACACACACGCTACACTGGGAAGGGCTCTGCCACCCTCATTTAACAAAGAATTTTCTAAACTTTGCCACTGCAAAAAACGATCTTTTAATTCTTTTTTAAAGAGTTCGAAATTCAATTCCTGGCGGCCAGTGGGCGCAGAGGAAAATGAGTGTTCTCGGCTGCTGGCGGGGCGGGAGGGAGCTGCCGCCTCCACGTATGTGGGACCTGCCGCCTCCACGTGGGGACCTCATTACTGCGCCAGCGCTTCAAACGCTCGGCCCGGCTCCTGCCAGGACTTGCGTGCCTGTGACTTCTGGACGGCCACACCGCAGCCCACAAGCCGGACGACTGCTGCAGACCACCGCGAAAATACATCGAGGACGAGATGTCTGTGGTGAGCCCAGGTGAGCAGCCTCATGCCTGAGTGTGCCCAGCGGCAGTCTGGACCAGACGGGCTTGGGCAGGGAGGCGAGGCGGTAGGGCCGGCCGCGGATGCATGGCCTGAGCAGGCGCCCATGATCTGACAGATTTATTTCACTGCGAGAGAAGACCTGAGACTCGTCCTCCTTAATAACCGCACTGACAAGCGGCAACTTCACCCCATTACTTTTCAATGGGAACATTACTCACGCAATATTGAAAATGGAGAAACATTTTCGTGTGCTTTTCAAATCTGGGATGATCTATGAAGCAGGGAGAGGGGGTGGTGTCCGGGGCTGCAGGCACGTGGGCGACACCCTGACCAGGGATGCGGCCAGGGCAGCCCCGAGCCCCCAGGAGTCCGCCAGGGGAAAATGTGGGGACGAGGGAGACCCCTGAACAGGTCCAGGCGACTTCCTGAGGAAGCGCTTATGATCTGGGGTCTGAGCTCCGTGCCGGAGGACACCGCCCTGCCAGAGTGGACCGCGCCTGGAGCGTGTCAGTCGTGGCTCCCAAAACCGTAACCCGGGGCTCCGCGGGGGTGGCAGCCAGGACTGGGGCTGCTGTTCCTGGGCCCCGAGGTGACACCTAGCTGTCCCCACCCGCATGCAGACCACCCAGGGACCGCGCCCACAGGTTCCAGACTGAATGGATGGTCATGATCCTCTTGGAATTCTCTGATTCCCCAATCTGGAATTCCATCTCTATTACTCTCTCAACACCCAGAATCATGAAAACCAACACTGAGAAATAAGCAAGAGACTCATCTTCAGGGCTCCCGGCCCAGTGACACAGAGCACCAGGGGCACCCACCAGGTCATGCCCCCGCCCAGGACCAGGAGCCAGGTCAGCCGGGTCTCAGCCCCCACCCAGGACCAGGAGCCAGGTCAGCCGGGTCTCAGCCCCCACCCAGGACCAGGAGCCAGGTCAGCCGGGTCTCAGCCCCCCACCCAGGACCAGGAGCCAGGACAGCTGGCATCGCTCGGGACTCGGGGCCTCTCAGGCACTGCCAGGGCAGCAGACACCAACTGCAGCCTCAGCTGGAGCAACTGCACAGAAACCCAATACACAGACACACACGGACAGACACACACACGGACAGACACACACACACAGACAAACACAGACATGCACAAATGGACACACAGACTTTGTCTGTAGACCCCCACCCAGCGCCGTCCATCCACAGGGACCCCCTAATGCCAGGGCTCTGGAGCTCTGGGCCCTCCACGCACAGGGCGCGGGCGGTCCCTGTCCAGCCGCCACGGGGAGGCTAGAGGTCAGCGGCTGCGGCAGCGTGGCGGTCACAGAGGGGGGAGGCGGGGCTGCCTCGCCCTTTCATCCTCTATACCCTGCTATTGGCGCGCCGTGGGGAGAGAACAGGGGGTGACGGGAACCAGTCCCTGCCCTCTGCTGCTGGCAGCCGCCCAGAGAGACCCAGCGAAAACCAGCCCAGCTGCTGCTCCGTCCCCAGGGCTCGGCCCCGTCTGCAGCAGGCAGAGCACGGCCCCGTTTTCTCCACAGGCACCTCACAGTAGGTTCCCTCCACTGGCCCAGCTAGGGGCGCTTTTCGGGGTATGCTTTTACGGCGCTGAGTCAGCAACACCCCTTTATCGCACTGGGAGACAGAGCCGGCCAGCAGCGTCAGGACACGTGTGGCCATTGACTGCAAACATGCGAAGCTGGTTCATGCCAAGTTCAAGTGTCCCGCCGGGAGGGTCGACAGCTGGGGAGGCAGGGGCGGGCAGGGGGTGGCGGAGGGGGCGGCTGATTGGTTTCTCCAAGCAGCCACGGAGCAGCAGGCTGGCGCTGGCCGAGCAGGACAGAGCATGAGTACGCGTGAGGGCGTTTATCCCGGGGGTCTGAAAATACTTGCTAATAAAATTGGTTTTAACCGCATGTAAATGAGGGCTGTGAAAGTAAATGAACTGTTCTCCGGGCTCCCATTCCAAAGCAGGGCTCCGCGGCTCACGTTCTTAGGGTTTCATTTCCTCCAAGAAAATAAGCACAAATAAAAGCGCGATTCGGCTTTTTGGTGAGTGAAGTTTAACTCCTACTGCAAATCGAACACCTAATTTGCTACCAAGAGAGACGGTGAGCTTTCAGGCGCTCAGTAACAAGCACACATACTCTTGTATTTGTGGGAAAAGCGTGTCTGTGTAAATGGCAAGGTATCTGGGTCAGCAGCCAAGAGGTTGATTTTATCCACGTGCTTGTGCTGGGCTTACTGAATGTCCTCTGGTGCCCGTACTCTGGGCAGAGCGCCCGGCTGCTACCCACCCAGGCAGCTCAGCACGTGGCAGCACCTTGCCTGTGGCCGCCAACGACCACCACAGCCTCCAGGGACAGACCGTCCACCACAGCCGGGCCCCATCTGAGAAGTCTGAAGGCGACTGGGCATCTTGTTTCTGATCTGCTGCAGTTTCCAGGAGGAGCTGCCAGCCTCCGTTCCTGGGCGGATGCTGCCATCTAGTGGAGTCACGGACCACTTCTACTCTCTGACAGAACTGCCAAGACGCCTCAGGCCCTCCGTGACTACTGCCGCCTCAGGTACCGCTGGAGGCACCATCTCAACCACCAACATCACTTGGCTGGAGGTTAAACCCTGTCGAACACCACCGAAGTGTCCTGCCCAGGACAATGTGGTCCAGTGGGGCCTTGGGCCGCCCTTTCCTTGTTGACTCAGTTTCTCTTTGGACCCTAAACTTTGGCCCTGCTGGCGGCTGCTTGCGGCCAGATCTACTGAACTCCCAAATGGCCCCTGGACACACAGATGGCCACGCTGTGCCATGGCTAAGTTAGTGGCTATTTCGGTCATGGGGACACTGCGATTTCTAGCCCGAGAGCCTCCGGCCTGGTGGGTGGGAAGGGGCCTGACTGCCTTGGTTAAGCAGCAGAGCCCACTTTCCCTGTGGACACAAGGTGGCGTGGCTCCGAGCCCCCTGGACTCAGAGGGTTGAAAAGTAAAAACGCATCCGGAGAACCTCCAAGCAGCCAGCCTGACTGACCCTGTGGGTGCCACGGAGCCGCCTGGGGAGCAGGGGCCTGGCCACGCTTTGCGCACTCCTCACGGACACCCCCACCCTGCTCGCTCATCTCCTAAGACCAGGCCTGGCGCCAGCCCCTGCCTGCAGGCGTGTGCCCAGCTGGTCGCCGCACAGCAGAACTACCCGGGTGCGAGGAGAGAGGCCCAACTTCGGCTCCTAAGGGGCTCGTGTCCAGGTTCACTGAGTAACAAGCAGAGAGCCATGAAGACGCAGCCAGGGGCTCCCGGCCCTGAGGGTCTCACATGAGCGCCTCCTCCTCTGCACACAGCAGTTTCCAGCCCCTTTCCTGCAGGCAAGTCTCAGCACACCTGGCTCCCAGACAGGCAGAAACACTGGGTTTCCCTCCCACCGTGGTGGGGGCTGAGACCCCAAATCGCTTCACAGCCTCCAAGACGGCGACAGGGAATAAAGAGCACTGCCCCTGGGAGGGGAGGGAGCACCAGGGGCTCCACAGGGCTGCTGGAGCTTCAGGCTCAGAGAGGGTAAAGAACCAGCCCCAGGCCACACAGCAGCCTGCACTGAGTCTCCAGGATGCTGCTGCTCGGGTGAGGGCAACACACTGGGAGGGTCTGAGACAGGATGGGGGAGAAGGCCGGGTCTGCAGCACGAGGCCCCAGCATGGCCACGCCCACCCAGCCAGGCCACGCCCACCCATCCAGGCCACGCCCACCCATCCAGGCCACGCCCACCCCAGCCAGGCCACGCCCGCCCCAGCCGGGCCTGACCCTGGACACACCCCTCATCCCGGTGCCTGGGGACCCCACCAAGCTCCACCCGCCCCCAGCCTCCCGGCCACTCACGGTGAAGAGGTTGGAGCGGCGCTTGGACTGCTGCGCGCGGGCGTGGGCGTGCTGGCGCCGGCGGGGCGTCGATGCGCAGCTCCTTCTGGCTGGTGCTGGGTGTGGACGGCGCGGACGAGGAAATGTCGCTCAGGCTCCCGCCGCCGTTACTCGTCTGCGGGGACATGGGGTCACGCTCTGGGGCGCTCGCGCTGCCCCCACGCCCCGGACAGGCGGAGCACCGGGCCACGGGGTCTTGTTCTAGAACATAACTGGGGTGGTGCAGGGCCTGGCACAGAACCCGGGGCCACAGGCGAGATGGCCGCTCGGCCACCGTAGCCACGGCCGCAGCCCTTGGTTCTAGAACATCCTCTCCCACTCTGAGTGTAAGCCAGCGAGAAAGGAGGGAGGCGGAAAGGAGGCGGCCGCTTCCTGGGGGCTACAGGGGGCGGGGGGCTCTGTGGGCGTGGGGCGACAGCAGGCGTGTGGAAGGTGTGTCCTCTCACTGGCCTCCCCCAGGACACCTTCACAGCCCCACGTAGCAAAGTGGGAGCCCAACACTCCTTGGAAAGGAAAAGGGGCAGTGACTCCTGCCTGAGGGGTCTCTGGAAACCACGGGAGCAGGCAGGACCAGGAGTGACCCCAAGGACAAACAGAGCAAGACTCTGGGGGTGGGGGAGGGCAGCTCCCACAGGGGCGGGGCGGGGGCCAGAGTTCAGCTGTGACCCGACCTCTGAACCCGCGTCAGCCCAGAAAGGCCCTGACCCAGGCTGGCAGGCAGTCCCGGGTGTCTCAGGTGCCACCAAGCACAGGCCATGGCTGCTTCTGAGGCCACCTGTCTGTGAACATGGCGGCATCGCGAGTCCAAATGGGCAAACCCACCTCCCAGCAAGGTACTGAGTGCTGTGGGGTCCCATGCGGCGGGCCGACCCCCCAGCACGCCCCACACCTCCATACCTGGCTGATGTGGGCAGCAGACACCTGGGCCGAGCACGGCGGGTGGCTGGGGAGCTGGGCAGCGACTTGCAGGGCCCGATGGACAGCTGCTGCTTCTTCCTGGTGGCTACGATCTTCTGGGCCACTGTGGGGACAGAGAGGAAGCACGTGGCGCCGTGTCCAGGAAGGGGCCGGTGAGGCCACAGGGCAGGCGGCTGTGCTGGGGCCCGGGTTGCCCAGGGAAGGCCGTGCAAGGGCCACGCGGCAGCCACATGAGCTGGTCGAGCCGCCGCGGCCCCTGACTTCCTGCTCCTTCCAGCAGTGGCGTCTGAATCAAGGGGCGCGATTGTCTTGCATGCGGCCAACCTGGGTTCAATTCCCGGCATCCCATATGGTCCCTCAAGCCCCGTCAAGAGTAATTCCTGAGTGCAGAGCCAGGAGTAACCCCTGAGCATCGCCAGGTGTGACCCAAAAAGGACAAAAAAAAGAAGGAAGCAAAGCTCGGCTCCTGTTCCAGCCGGGGGCCAAAATGGCAACGGCTCAGATGTAGGGACTGGGCCAGTGGAGGTGTGACCGGGCACCACCGTCAGCAGGCACAGCCTGTGGTCTGCAGGGCGGCGGGGGGCACGGGGCATCGGGAAGGAGAGGATGGAAAAGCGGGCGTGAGGTGAGTGGGGCCACGTCCCGAGTAGTCCCTCCTACTGGCCCTGTTCCTCCGGAAGGGCGGGATCAATGAATTTATCTTCCTGAACATATTGACCATAACCTCCTCAGCTAATCACGCTTAAATTAAGGGTGACTGTGGTGGTGTGTCGTCTCCAGGCCACTGGCGGCGGCTGATGGGGGGGCCTGTGAGGGTGCCCGTGAGAACAGCCGCAAAGTCATGGCGGAGACTCTGAAGAGCAACGGATAATCGGACCCTGACCACCGCCAGCAGGGCTGGGCGCACCTCGAGCCACAGCAAGTCGGGTCTCAGCTCACTTCTGGTTCCTGCGGCGTTTAGGGAGACTGAAGGCGCAGAGGAGCCCCCTCCCACCTGGGGGCTGCCAACCTGAACCGGGGCCAGAGTCCCTGAGAGGCACAACAAGCTGCTCGGAAAACCTGGTGTGTCGTCCCGTGGGCCCCTGCTTCTCCCTGCCTGACCACGGGGCTGGTCCTCCTGACCAGCCAAAGGACCAAGATCACACCTTGGTTTCAGGTGCGGCCTGGGGTGCAGCGTTGCCTGAGTGCTCCAGGCCGTCCGTGGCCAGCAGGCAAACTCTGACTGGCCTCCTGGGTTCAGCCTGCACCCTTAGGGGTCCCCGCCCTGGCCTCTACCCCATGATGGTGAAATTCTGCAGACAGCCCACAGCCCTCCAGTCACTGCAGACGGCCCACAGCCTCCAGTCACTGCAGACGGCCCACAGCCTCCAGTCACTGCAGACGGCCAACATCCTCCAATCACTGCAGACGGCCAACAGCCTCCAATCACTGCAGGCGGCCAACAGCCTCCAGTCACTGCAGACGGCCAACATCCTCCAATCACTGCAGGCGGCCAACAGCCTCCAGTCACTGCAGACGGCCAACAGCCTCCAATCACTGCAGGCGGCCCACAGCCCTCCAGTCACTGCAGACGGCCAACAGCCTCCAATCACTGCAGACGGCCAACAGCCTCCAGTCACTGCAGGCGGCCCACAGCCCTCCAATCACTGCAGACGGCCAACAGCCTCCAGTCACTGCAGGCGGCCAACATCCTCCAGTCACTGCAGACGGCCCACAGCCCTCCAATCACTGCAGACGGTCAACAGTCTCCAATCACTGCAGGCGGCCAACAGCCTCCAATCACTGCAGGCGGCCAACAGCCTCCAGTCACTGCAGGCGGCCAACAGCCTCCAATCACTGCAGACGGCCCACAGCCCTCCAATCACTGCAGGCGGCCCACAGCCTCCAGTCACTGCAGACGGCCAACAGCCTCCAGTCACTGCAGACGGCCCACAGCCTCCAGTCACTGCAGACGGCCAACAGCCTCCAATCACTGCAGACGGCCAACAGCCCTCCAATCACTGCAGACGGCCAACATCCTCCAATCACTGCAGACGGCCCACAGCCCTCCAATCACTGCAGGCGGCCAACATCCTCCAGTCACTGCAGGCGGCCCACAGCCCTCCAATCACTGCAGACGGTCAACAGCCTCCAATCACTGCAGACGGCCAACAGCCTCCAATCACTGCAGACGGCCAACAGCCTCCAGTCACTGCAGACGGCCCACAGCCTCCAGTCACTGCAGACGGCCACAGCCTCCAGTCACTGCAGACGGCCCACAGCCCTCCAGTCACTGCAGACGGCCAACAGCCCTCCAATCACTGCAGACGGCCAACATCCTCCAATCACTGCAGGCGGCCCACAGCCCTCCAATCACTGCAGGCGGCCAACATCCTCCAGTCACTGCAGACGGCCCACAGCCCTCCAATCACTGCAGGCGGCCAACATCCTCCAGTCACTGCAGACGGCCCACAGCCCTCCAATCACTGCAGACGGCCCACAGCCCTCCAATCACTGCAGACGGCCCACAGCCTCCAGTCACTGCAGACGGCCAACAGCCTCCAATCACTGCAGACGGCCAACAGCCTCCAGTCACTGCAGACGGCCAACAGCCTCCAATCACTGCAGACGGCCAACAGCCTCCAGTCACCGCAGACGGCCCACAGCCCTCAATCACTGCAGGCGGCCCACAGCCCTCCAATCACTGCAGACGGCCCACAGCCCTCCAATCACTACAGACGGCCAACAGCCTCCAATCACTGCAGGCGGCCCACAGCCTCCAATCACTGCAGGCGGCCAACAGCCTCCAATCACTGCAGGCGGCCAACAGCCTCCAATCACTGCAGACGGCCAACAGCCCTCCAATCACTGCAGACGGCCAACATCCTCCAATCACTGCAGGCGGCCCACAGCCTCCAATCACTGCAGACGGCCAACAGCCCTCCAATCACTACAGGCGGCCAACAGCCTCCAATCACTGCAGGCGGCCCACAGCCTCCAATCACTGCAGGCGGCCCACAGCCTCCAGTCACTGCAGGCGGCCAACAGCCTCCAGTCACTGCAGACGGCCCACAGCCCTCCAGTCACTGCAGGCGGCCCACAGCCTCCAATCACTGCAGACGGCCCACAGCCCTCCAGTCACTGCAGACGGCCAACAGCCTCCAATCACTGCAGACGGCCAACAGCCTCCAGTCACTGCAGGCGGCCAACAGCCTCCAGTCACTGCAGGCGGCCAACATCCTCCAATCACTGCAGACGGCCAACAGCCTCCAATCACTGCAGGCGGCCAACAGCCTCCAATCACTGCAGGCGGCCAACAGCCTCCAGTCACTGCAGACGGCCAACAGCCTCCAGTCACTGCAGACGGCCAACAGCCTCCAATCACTGCAGACGGCCAACAGCCTCCAGTCACTGCAGACGGCCAACAGCCCTCCAATCACTGCAGGCGGCCCACAGCCCTCCAATCACTGCAGGCGGCCCACAGCCCTCCAATCACTGCAGGCGGCCCACAGCCCTCCAATCACTACAGGCGGCCAACAGCCTCCAATCACTGCAGGCGGCCCACAGCCTCCAATCACTGCAGACGGCCAACAGCCTCCAATCACTGCAGGCGGCCAACAGCCTCCAGTCACTGCAGACGGCCAACAGCCTCCAGTCACTGCAGACGGCCCACAGCCCTCCAGTCACTGCAGGCGGCCCACAGCCTCCAATCACTGCAGGCGGCCCACAGCCCTCCAGTCACTGCAGGCGGCCAACAGCCTCCAATCACTGCAGGCGGCCCACAGCCTCCAGTCACTGCAGACGGCCAGCAGCCTCCAGTCACTGCAGGCGGCCAACAGCCTCCAATCACTGCAGGCGGTCAACAGCCTCCAGTCACTGCAGGCGGCCAACAGCCTCCAGTCACTGCAGGCGGCCAACAGCCTCCAGTCACTGCAGGCGGCCAACAGCCTCCAGTCACTACAGACGGCCAACATCCTCCAATCACTGCAGGCGGCCAACAGCTCCAGTCACTGCTGTGATGTCGGAGTTGCACACCCAAACCAGCAGCCAACAGGCTAGCGAGGCCAGGGCAGCCGGGCCTTGGGGCCACTGAGCATCCACCCTGACCAGATGGACGGCCGTGAGGTTCAGGCTGTCCCCTTGAGTCCCTCACACCATCCTCCAGCTATTCTTTGGCTGTGGGCCACATCCGGTGATGCTGGGCCACCACTGAGGTCATGGGGAGGGGCGGGCAGGCGAGCCACGTGCAAGGAGGGGGCTGGACCCTGCCGGTCTGTGAACGAGAGGCCTACAGGACAGAACTGGGGTTCCTGACTTGATGCCAGGGCCCCAAATCTCCTGAGCATCTCTGGATGCAGCTGAAGGCCCTGGCTGGGGGTCCCCAACACTGCAGGGCCTGGGCAACACCATATGCTCGGACCCTTGCACTGAGCCACTTGTCCATCTGCTGAGAACCACTGGGCCCCCTGCAGCCCCTGAGCACTGTTTGGGAGCAACTCCCTACACATGGAAGACATGAGCTACACACTCTACAAGACTGTCAGCGTCATGGCACAGAAGAAAACCAGCCCTCCACAGCGGCCCATAAAAGCTGGTCCTGTGGACCCCACTCTCTCCTCCCACCAGCGTCAGGATGGGGAGGGGGCCCTGGCTCCTGCAGGCAGCTGGGAGCTGATAGGTCCTAGCGCCGCCCCCAAGGACACCAGGGCTGGCTGGGGTGGGGAGGGCAGATGCTAAAAGCACGGCTCTGAGGCCCCCACGTTCCTACCAGCACGAGACCCCCAATTCCCAAGGTGGGGACCTGAGTTCTTTTTTTTCTTTTTGGGTCACACCCGGCGATGCTCAGGGTTTTCTCCTGGCTCTTTGCTCTGAATTACTCCTGGCAGTGCTCGGGGGACCATATGGGATGTCGGGGATCGAACCCGGGTTCGGCTGCGTGCAAGGCAAACGCCTTCCCCGCTGGACTATCGCTCCGGCCCACCTGAGTTCTGCCCCCAACTCCCCTTTCCCATCACCTTTAAACTGCCAAAGGGCAAGACCTGGCGTGGTGAGGGTACACAGAAGCTTGGCCACGTGAACCCTGGCAAGCAGGCTTGCCCCCACAGTCGGGGAAGGGGGCCGGGGCAGTGGGGGCATTCACCTTCTTTGGGGAACAGAGGGTCTGGAGAAGGGATGGGGGGGCAGAGGCCACGGTTGGGTCACGGAAGGGTCTGCTTTGGTGACAACAAAGAGACACATCCCGAGGGACGGCTGAGAAATCAGGAATGATGGTGTCACCCGCCCGCGTGCCACCGCGCAGTGTCGGTGTCACCTGCCCACGTGTCACACACAGTGTCGGGTGACACCTGTCGACATGCCACACGCGGTGTCAGCTGCCCACGTGCCACACGCAGTGTTGGTGTCACCTGCCCACGTGCCACATGCAGTGTTGGTGTCAACTGCCCACGTGTCACACTCAGTGTCGGTGTCACCTGCCGACATGCCACACGCAGTGTTGGTGACACCTGGCCACGTGTCACCGCGCAGTGTCGGTGACACCTGCCGACATGCCACACAGTGTCGGGTGTCACCTGCCGACATGCCACACGCGAGTGTCAGTGTCACCTGCCCACGTGCCACACAGTGTTGGTGACACCTGCCCCAAGTGCCGCATGCAGTGTCGGTGTCACCTGCCCACGTGCCGCACGCAGTGTTGGTGACACCTGCCCACGTGTCACACAAAGTGTCAGTGTCACCTGCCCACGTGTCACCGCGCAGTGTCGGTGTCACCTGCCCACGTGCCGCACGCAGTGTTGGTGACACCTGCCCACGTGTCACACGCAGTGTCAGTGACACCTGCCGGCGTGCCACACGCAGTGTCAGTAAAACTTCGCCCACTTGCCACACAGTGTCGATGTCACCCGCCCACGTGCCACGGGCAGAGTGAGCACCAGCTTCCACCCTGCTCGGCACAGGCGCTGCAGAGGCCTATGAGGGGGCCGGGGTATCGGCCCATCTTAGCTCTCACTGGGGTCCTGTCTGGGACCTCTCAGACGGGCTCAGCCCTGGAGCCCTGGGGGCACCCAAGGGAGCTCCATAATCCACGAAACCCCAGGGATTGTTAGTGTTCTGGTAGCGATCGAGGTCCCCAGTACCGCGAGTCCTGTCAAATTACAGCTGAGTGATCATTAAGCTCTCATATTAGTTAAGGAGAAATTAATTAAGACGCGGTGCTGAAGTGTGACCCGGGCCGGAAGTCAAACTTGCTGGGAGGAGCCTTGTCACGGGGTCATAGGGAGACTCGGGGCTGGTAACTGGGCCTCAATTCACCGTTACACACTCACTGTTACACTATTAGCCCCCCACACACACACTCACTGTTACATGGTTACACACAGTTACCCACACCTGCAGTCTTGGGGCAACGCTGTAGGCATAGAGGAGGATGGGCGTCTGGTGGCCATCTGGGAGAGGGTCCTTCCCCTCCTTCCAGCCTGTGCCCACCAGTGCTCTGTGCTCCCGGAAGGCAAGGACTGGCGCTTTGCCCAGTAGACACCGAACGCCCAGAGGAGCTGGGGAGCAGGACAGGGCACGGGGGGCAAGGGAAAGCAGTCGGGGGCCGGGAGAGGGAGGTGAGGGGGGCCGGGAGAGGAAGTGAGTGGGGGCCGGGGAGGAGGGAGGTGAGTGGGGGCGCGGGAGAGGGAGGTGAGTGGGGGGCCGGGAGAGGAGGTGAGTGGGGGCGGGAGAGGAGGTGGGGAGGGGGGGGCCGGGGAGAGGAGGGTGAGGTGGGGGGCGAGGAGAGGTGGAGTGGGGGGCCGGGGAGAGGAGGGTGAGGGGGGGCCGGGGAGAGGGTGAGTGGGGGCGGGAGAGAGGAGGTGAGTGGGGGCGGGAGAGGAGGTGGGTGGGGGCCGGGAGAGGAGGGTGTGTGGGGGCGGGAGAGGAGGTGTGTGGGGGCTGGGAGAGGAGGTGAGTGGGGGCGGGAGAGGAGGTGAGTGGGGCGGGAGAGGGCGTGAGTGGGGGCGGGAGAGGAGGTGAGTGGGGGCGGGAGAGGAGAGGGTGTGTGGGGGCGGGAGAGGAGGGTGAGTGGGGGCCGAGGGAGAGGAGGTGAGGGGGGCGGGGAGAGGTGAGTGGGGGGCCGGGGAGAGGTGAGTGGGGGCGGGAGAGGAGGTGAGGGGGTCAGGGGACTGAGGAGAGGAGGTGAGGGGGGGTGAGGGGACTGAGGAGAGAGGAGGTGAGGGTTGCAGGGGATAGGAGGTGAGGGGGGGGGGGCGGAAGAGGAGGTGAGGGGGCACCGGGGGAGGAGGGGGGATAACTGGATAAGAGAGATGATGGGGGCTGGTTTCTAAGGAAGTGCATGGTGGGAGCTGGAGGGGAGGCAAGGGGGTGGGAAGGGGGCAGGGCTGGGTGGGGCGAGGGGCAGGGCTGGGTGGGGGGCGAGGGGCAGGGCTGGGTGGGGGGCGAGGGGCAGGGCTGGGTGGGGGCGAGGGGCAGGGCTGGGTGGGGGCGAGGGGGCAGGGCTGGGTGGGGGCGAGGGGCAGGGCTGGGTGGGGGCGAGGGGCAGGGCTGGGAGGAGGCCGGCTCCCGCAGCTCAGGGGCCCAGGCAGTTCCACGAGAGACTCGCGTCTCCCCTTACTCTTCCAGTTCATGACCTGGAACAGGCAGCCATGGAGTCCGAGGGGTTCGGAGCTGCAGCGCCCACGGAGCTCGGGCTCGCTGTGGGGCAGAGAAGGTGCCGGCCAGTGGGGCTGTTTGAAGTCCCTCGAGAGAGACCGGGTCCTCAGAAGAGCCCTCGCAGCCCTGCGGAAACCCAGCTGGGCCCAGTCCCGGGCTGTGCCTCTCACCAGCAGGGCGGCGCTGTCGGGCACATGTCGGGTCAGGGTCAGCACCCGGTGTCCAGGCTGGAGCTGGGACTTCAAACTCTCCCCACGCCCGTCTAGCCCCCTCCGAGACCTGCCCAGGGCACCCACTTACCCCAGACCCAAGACCTGGCCTGGATCACGCCCACGTTTCAGGGGAAAACAAAGTCGCACGTCTGAGTGTTAGCTTGTTTGCGGCGGGGGCGGGATGAAGCGACCCATCACGGGCTGGAAACCTGACTGAGCTCAGCCCTCCCGGGCTCATCTGCCTTTGGTTCATTGGCAATGAAACTCCGGAAGTTCTGACCCAGAATCAACTGCCCACAGGCCCAAGCGAGGGGCTAGGAGGGCAGGTCAGGGGAGGGAAGCCGCAGCCCCCAGTACTGGCCCAGAGCAGGACACTGCTCCTGAAGCCCCCTGGGAGGGGCCCGATCCTCCCCGATTCCCTCTAGAGGTGCCTGAGCTTGCTGTGATGCAGCTGGAATTCCGACTCCGTGATTCAGTGCTTGCCTGTATTCCTTTGACCTCGTTGTATTAAAACAAATTTATCTTCATTTATGTCGCAATTACCTATTAGGGTTGTTAATTTGCTAGAAATGAAGCTATTGTTTAATTGCTCCTATTAATTGGCGGGTTTAAGCGTGCCGTAATAAACAGCTACCTTCAGGACGGAGCAAAGTCACGGCGCTGACATTAACTCGGCAATTCCAGGGAGGGGACACTCGGCCGTATCCGAGGCAGGTGGCCGTCCCTGGCCGTGCTGAGAAACCCAAGCAACGTCTGATGACCTTAAACTTCACACAGGAGACCCCTGCAGAGGCGACAGGGTCTGTGGGGCGCCCCTTACCCTCGCCCTAAGGCGGCAGGGGACGAGCTGAAGAAGCAGCTGCCTCACGGCCATCAGAGCCCGCAGCCGGGCTTGGGGGCGTCACGGGCAGGTCACAGCCACACAGGCGCCAACAGTCAGGGCCCATCCCGCTTACCACCTGCACAAGCCCAGCCTGGCGTGGTGGTGCTGGGGCAGGCTGGGAGGAGGGGTCTCAGCCAGCCCCGGCCAGCTCACCACTGCCAATGATGTGGGCCATGCTGAGAGCTCGTGCTGGGAGCCTGGATACTGCAGGGTCTCCAGGGACAGGGACCAGAGCCCCGAGCCACCAAGGGACACCAGCACCGTGGCCTCGCCCCGTGCTGGGACATACCTGAGTCACAGGAGCCTCCAGGGAGCACTTCCCAGGGCTCTGGAATCACATCTGTGCCCAGGGGGTGCCGGAACACCCAGGGCCCTTCCAAGAGAGCGGCCAGGTTGGTACACACGTGGCGGGAAGCTGTGCTGTCCAGTACCCCCTGCATGGCCCAGCTCAGAGGGCGGTGCCTTGCTGGACTCCCCAATGTCCACTCCAAAGTCTCCACTTGGCGACACGGGCATGAGGGGGCACGGCACGTGGTCGGGACAGACAGCGCCAGTGACGGGGCCACTGCAGGGCCTGGGGGGGCACCGGGGAGTCCCCTCACCCATCACGCGGGGGCTCGAGAGCCAAGACCCACGTGTGGTCGGAGGAGTGAGGCGGGGGGGCGAGATGGGCCCCCAGAGCAGTGGCGGCGTCCCCTGAGGGGGACGGGAGACCGGGCAGGCTGGCACAGGCGAGACCGAGGCAAGACCGGCAGCTGGCTGTGGGCACGGGCAAAGCCAGGTCCCAGGGGCCGAGCAGGGCAGGGCTGGCTCTCGGACCAAGGCCCCTAAGTCGGGGCAGGCGCAAGGTGGAGAGGCTGGGCCACGTCCCCGGGCCCCACCCACAGCCTCCCTAGCGGGCATGGCGGCAAGACCCCTCCCAGCCAGCCAAGATCTGTGTTCACCTGAAATGAGGCCGATGGGCCACCCACCAAGGGGGCCGCCCAGAGCGGCGAGACCCAGGGAAGGCAGCCGGTGCCGGCGCCAGGCCGGGGCTGATTAACTTCTCCCTCGCTTATCCCCGGAGCTGGATGAAATCAGGCCTTCATGAGGCGAGTGAAGAGCCGATAGATCGGCAACACAATTTAGGTGGCAGTGAGGGCGCACGAGATAAATGGCTTAAACAAAGGAGAAGTGAACCCGCCCCTCTCGACTCCAAGCTGTCGCGGCCAATCTCCCACACCCAGGAGGGGGCCGGAGGCGGCGAGGCTCAGGGTCCCCGTCCAGTCTCTGGGTCGTCCGCAGCAGAGAGACACTGAACACCAGCTCTCAGGACCGGAACAGAGCTGGGGGGGGCGCCGGGGGCATCCAGGCTGGCGCCTGGGCAGCCTTGGGGGTGGGGCGGGGTGCATGCCAGCTCGGTCAGACAGACAGACAGACAGACAGATGAGAGAAGGGCAGCCAGGCGGGGAGCAGAGGCGAGGCGGAGGCATCTGACACCCGGAAACAGGAAACACCAACACGGAGGGAGCAAAGCCGGGGCAGCTAACGGACGACGCAGACGGGTGCGAGAGTGGGGTGCAGGGCGGGGCGGGCCCAGGGCGGAGTCTGGATGCAGAGCTCTGCGGTCAGCAGTGCAGGACAGTGACTGGCTTTTACAAACTAAAAATCTCAGAGCCACAGCACAGCAGGGAGGGCATTTGCCTTGCACGTGGCCGACCGGGTTCGATCCCCAGCATCCCATATGGATCCCTGAGCACCACCAGGAGTAATTCCTGAGTGCAGAGATGGGAGTCACCCCTGAGCATCGCCGGGTGGGAGCTAAAGAACAAATTAAACAAAACCAAAAAATCTCGATCTGATCAATCCCGCCTCAACTGTCCCGGGGAGCCTGTTTTTGTGCTCCCGCGCTCCAAGGAAAGAAGGAACCCGGAAACTTCTCCCGTCCCTTCTCCACATTCGTTACGGCACCTTCTCCCTCCAGCTTCTGTCAACTCTCAAAAAAAGGACGGTGTGTCCTCGGAGCTGAAGCTGTTTTCCTGCAGCAGAAATAATTACCCTGTAGCACCATCTCCATAAAAAAGACATTTTGCTCCGCATGGAGCGGCTTGGTGGGAACCCGGGACATGCTGCTCCTCTCCCGTCCTGGTAAGGAGGAAGTCAGTAGAGGGGCCCCACGTGAGGCAGCCGCAGAGGGGGCCAGGTGGGGAGAGCCGCCACGGGCTCTGCAGGGAGGCGGTGTGTGTTGTCGCCGCCATGGCGCTCACCCACTTGCAGGCCGCGACCTCCACAGCAGCCCCCGGGCACAGGGACGCCCACCTTCCCCTTTTGTTTTCTGCAGGTCACACCCGGCGATGCTCAGGGGTTACTCCAGGCTTTACACTCAGGAATTACTCCTGGCAGTGCTCGGGGACCTTATGGGATGCCGGGGATTGAACTGGGGGTTGGTCAAGCGCAAGGCAAACGCCCTCCGCTGTGCTGCGGCTCCGTGGCCAGAGGCCTTCAGTGTGGCGGCAGTGACGTCAGGACACAAAGCTCCGGGAATCTGTGAGTGTAGATAAAGGACCTCTGATTCCAGAGCGCCAGATTCAGAAGCCCAGAACCTTCTTTTCCACGGAGGTGGAGTTGGAAGAGTTAAGAACAGAGTCAGAAGCTTTCAGAGAAGGTAGTTCCAGCCCCCTCACCTCCACCGCCTTTAACAAGAAATTAAGTTTATCAATTGCTATTGTAATTGCTCTCAGCAGCTCGGGTAATTAAAAGGGATCTCAATCTAATTTTATTTACATTTAGAATACCTGAGGTCACTTCCCATCAAAGCTGCGCGTTTGTGACTGATCGTGTTTCTGTGTTAATTAGAGTTCAGCAGAGAATGCCGATTGATTTTGAATTTGTAATCTGCGGTGATTTAGGAACGGCCAGGAAGTTGGAGCGTCTCGGGGGCTGCCGCGCGGCGCCCGCCCCCCACATGTGTCTGGGCACATCCAGCCCTCGGCTGCTGGCCCCAGCGGGTCTCCCGCATCCAGACTCCCGCCGCACCATCGGGTCACGTCGCCGTCACCAGCCTTGGATCACACCCGGCAATGCTCACACTCAGGAATTACTGCTGCGGTGCTCGGGGGACCGTGTGGGATGCCGGGGATAGAACCGGTCGGCCTGTGCAAGGCAAACGCCCTCCCCCTCCGCGTATCGCTCCGGCCCCACTTCTCTCTCCTGAGCTGCTTGCGGGCCCCGGAGCCTCATGGGACAGACCCCGGGAGGTCAGGCTCACAGTGCTCAGCGCGGGGAGGGACAGGCCACATCAGTCCCTGCCTCCACCCCGGGCGCCCCTGCTCAGTGGCCGGGTTTGTGAACACGGTTTGAGCCCGTCTCGGACCCAGGCCCCAGAAGCGCGCGGCAGGAGACCTGTGCCCCGTTCCCTCTGAGCCACCGTCCTCGCAGCTGCCCTGAAACAGGGTGACCCCTACCCCGGAGGACTAAGGCCCAAACGAGGGGGGCTGCATGTGCCGGGGCTCGGGGCTCCCTTCTGCCTGGCCTGGGGTGTCCCTCCCAGCTATGGGCACGCCCGGGTCACCAGAACCTCAAAGCCACCCCTGCCCCGGTCAAGCTGAGCTGGCAGCCTGCGGAAGGCTGCTCAGGCGCGGGGTGGAAGAAGAAGGCTTCGCCTCCCCCTGGCTGGGCTCTGGGGACGGGGCGGACGGTGCAGCCGCAGTGACCTCAGCGAGGACCCGGCTGTGTGGTCGCCGTCCACGCATAGCGTCGGGCTGCTGTAACAGCTGTCCGTCAGCACAAAGGGAGGCTCCCGGCGCTCACCACAAACCTCACCAACATCTCGGGGCTCTGCCCTGTGACTGCGCGCCACGACTGGCATTAAACGTTCTAACTGCCCTCGGCTGCGGCCACTTACCTTCAGCGTGTCCAGGCTGCGGGCCCCTCGGGCACGTTTACGGTGCCCGATAATATTTCTCCCGATACGGCTTTGATGAGTGAAGCCTAATGGCTTTACTTTTATTACTTTTTAAGCACTTAATGGGAAAATTTAGACATTTTCACAAGAACGGGCTTCCACAGAATGGCACGTTTAAAAGCTGACAGGCGCGGCGGCGGGAGATTGCTTTCCACGTCCTCAGATTAAGCAGCACCGTGAAGGCGGGGCGGCCGCGGCTGTCTCTGCCCTCATTAGTCTGACGGGCTCTTCCTGCCCTCCGCCTGCCTTCAAGAGGGCACAGGAATTCAGCAGATGCAGCCACAGAGAACTTGACTGTTGCCTGGGCCCACATTTAAAACCATTTTTGCCGTTGTTTTGGTTTCTGGGTCACGAAACCAAAACCCAGCTATCGCTTCGGGCTCCCCAAAGCCATTTTTATTTACTTTTGATTTTTTTTATTAGACCACCATGAGATATACAATTACAAAGGTGTTCATGGTTGGGTTTTGGCCATAAGTGTTCCAGCACCCGTCCCTCCACCAGTGCCCATTCCCACCACCAATGTCCCCAACTCCCTCCCCGCTCCCTCGGCATGTCTCTATAGCAGGCTCTCTCTCTCTGTCTCTCTCTCTCTCTCTCTCTCTCTCTCTCTCTCTCTCTCTCTCTCTCTCTCTCTCTCTCTCTCTCTCACTCCATCTCCCCAGACTCCCGTGGGACCTGCCAACACCCTCCACGGAATTCCCGAAGCCAACACAACATTTCCACACCAAACCGTCGGCTGGAGAATGATCTCAAACGTGGTGGCAAAGAGAATGGCAAAGTTTCCCTCACTGAGGTGTGCTGCCTCCAACTTGCACCCACAGCTGTGAGCCTTCGGATCAATTAATGCCCAGGCAGTAATCTGATCAATCACCCAGCCACAAATCCCGTCCTTCCCATTAGTGTCACCCTGTGCAGCTTAAACGTCAGCACACCTTGCCGCAGGACAGTAAATCACTCCTGCCGGAGTCTCTCCCTGCACAAGGGGCTGGAGCGATTGGAGCCTGCCGGAAGCTGATTTACACTTCTCCCGACTCCAAAAAAAAGAGTAATAATAACAAACCGCTGAGAATCATGCTGACTCCGGGCCACTTCGAGTTTGCTTATTTGGCTCAAAACTGGTAATGAACTGTCTTTATTAGGAATACTAAGTTTTATGTGCAAAAATCCAATTTTCTGGGAATACATATTTTTTCTTGCATCAGCCAATAATATCTTTTGTGGTTACCTGTTGAGATTATATTTTTAAGCCCTAAATTCAACTTACGTTTTCAGCTGTAAGAAATAAAGGAGGGGTGGGGAGGAGGGAAAGACCTGTCTATTATTGCAGTGAAGGGGGCACAGGGGCTTGGAGGAAAGCAGAGGGGGGGAGGGGAGCCCCCACCCCAAGCTCGGGGAAAACACTCTAGGAGAAAGTGCTGGTGGCACCCGGAGCTCCCGAGCGAGCTGCCTGAAGGAAGCAGATTAGCAAGGTGCCCCGAGGGACAGCTCGCACAGGCAGTGATGGAAAGGCCTCTGCATGCAGGACCCGGAGATGCTGGGAGCTGGGGTCCAGGAGTCGAGGTCCACGCTGTGCGTTTCCAGGAGCTGACAGCTGCGGTCACATGGTCCCTCTCCTCCACCATGTGCCTCATTTAATTTATTTCGTAGGTGGAATTAAAGGTCTGTGCATCCTTCAATTCCCTCACTGAGCTGCAGCAGCACCGCCCTCTGCTGGCCTATGCCCTTACTGCACCTGCCCCCCACCTCTCAGCCCTGCAGCAGGATAAGCTGCTGTGGCAGCACTGCCCTCTGCTGGCCGCCGCCCTCACTGCACTCCCCAAGCAGCAGCAACACTGCCCCCTGCTGGCTGCCGCCCTCACTGCACTTCTCAGCAGCAGCACCACTCTGAAGGCTGCTGAGCTCACTGCAAACCCACATCTCAGCCCCTCAGGCAGAACATGCAGCTTCAGTAGCACTGCCCTCTGCTGGCTGCTGCCCTCACTGCACTCCCCCAGCAGCACCACTGCTCTCTGCTGGCCACTGAGCTCACTGAAACCCCACATCTCAGCCCCTCAGGCAGAACATGCAGTTGCAGCAGCACTGCCCTCTGATGGCTGCTGCCCTCACTGCACTCCCCCAACAGCAGAACCGCTCTCATTGCACTCCTCCAGCAACAACACCGCCCTCTGCTGGGCACCTCCCTCTCTGCACTCCCCCAGAGCAGCACCGCTCTCTGCTGGCTGCCACCCTCACTGCACTCTCAGAGCAGCAGTACTGCCCTCTGCTGGCCACCGCCATCACTGCCCTCCCCCAGCAGCAGCCGGCTCTCTGCTGGCCATTGCCCCTCACTGCACTCCTTCAGCAGCAGCACTGCCCTCTGCTGGCTGCCACCGTCACTGCAGTCCTCCAGAGCAGCACCACCCTCTGCTGGCCACCACCCTCACTGCACTCCCTAGCAGTAGCACCGCCTCTGCTGGACATCGCCATCACTGCACTCATCCAACAGCGCCTGCCCTCTGATGGCTGCTGCCCTCACTGCCTCCGCCAACAGCAGAACCGCTCTCATTGCCTGCTCAGCAACAACCCACCCTCTGCTGGGCACCTCCCTCTCTGCACTCCCCAGGCAGCACGCTCTCTGCTGCGCCCTCACTCCCCCAGAGCAGCAGTACTGCCTTCTGCTGGCCACCGCCATCACTGCCCTCCCCAGCAGCAGCACGGCTCTCTGCTGGCCATTGCCCTCACTGCACTCCTTCAGCAGCAGCACTGCCCTCTGCTGGCTGCCACCGTCACTGCAGTCCTCCAGAGCAGCACCACCCTCTGCTGGCCACCACCCTCACTGCACTCCCTAGCAGTAGCACCGCCTCTGCTGGCCACCACCCTCACTGCACTCCCCAGCAGCAGCACCGCCCTCTGCTGGCCACCACCCTCACTGCACTCCCCCCAACAGCAGCACCACCCCCTGCTGGCCGCCGCCCTCACTGCACTCCCCAGCAGCAGCACTGCCCTCTGCTGGCCGCCACCCCTCACTGCACTCCCCAGCAGCAGCACCACCTTCCACTCTCAAGAGTGCCCTTGTGGCCACTCACTGAGCTGAAGGAGAAAGTGTTTGGCCTCTGGATTTCCTGGTTCAGGACTGGGCCAAGCCCTGGCTTTGCCGGACATCCTGGGGTCTATATCCATGCGTCCTGCCTGAGATGAGGGTCTGGGTGCACTTGCACTGCACAACACACCAGGAGCGACTCATGTGCTCACCAGCACATGCAGCAGGCTCGAAATCCTCAGTGGGAAACACCTTACCAGAAACCAACTCCGAGGGCACTGATTTGTTCACTGTTGGATCACAAATGCCAGGGATCATGCCCAGGCATCAAAGGGAGAAGGCAGGAGAGTCAGGGGTGCTGGGACCAGTAAGGACGGGGAGTCGGGGCACCCAGGGCCAGCGAGGATGGGGAGAGTTGGGGTCCCAGGGCCAGTAAGGACAATGGGAGTCAGGGTCCAGAGGTCAGTAGGACAGCGGGGTCGGGGTCCAGAGGTCAGTAGGACGTGGGAGTCGGGGTCAGGGTCGTAGGACAGTGGGGTCGGGGTCCAGAGGTCAGTAGGACAGTGGGAGTCGGGTCCAGAGGTCAGTAGGACAGCGGGAGTCGGGGTCCTAGAGCCAGTGAGGACAGGGGGTAGTCGGGGTCCTGGGGCCAGCTCCTGTTCTGCTTAGACCTAGTGGGGTGAGGACAGGGGTCATCTCGGGGTCTCAGTTCTCGAGCTTGCAGGCTGGCCCAAGTCCAGCATGGAATGCCCTGGGGTCCCTCAGAGTGAGGAAAGCCGGGCATGGTGCTGGCAGCCACCTTCTCACCAGACTGCTGGGCTCATCCCAAGCTACATGGGAGAAGCTCCCGGAACAGCCACCTGTGGGTGCTCAGGGCCCCTGAACTACACTGGAGCGTCTGCGGCTGGGTTAGAGACCCCACAGATAGTTAAACAAAAGGACGTTTGGGGGATCTTCCCTGGAAGCCTCTGGGGGCCGTGGCTGGGGCCCTCGGGTGAGCGGGCGCAGCCCTTGGCACCCCAGGGTTCCTCTTTCTTGCTTGTTCAGTTCCACGCTGGGAGCTGCCCCCGGCATATCTGGGGGCCGTGCGGTGCCGTGAACTCCCACAAGCTCAGTCTGAAGCGTCTCCCCAGCCCAAGGCTGCTTCTGTTTGTCCATTCATGCCTGTGTACTGGGGCCCAAACCCCGGTCTCACACCTGAGGCGTGCGCTCCCCACTGAGCCTCCTTCCTGGCCCCAGGTCCCTTCCCAGCCAGGGCTTTGCTCTGCATTGACAATCAGGCTGCAGGCACTATCCTCGTCCCTGTGGAGGAGAGGCAGAGGCCGAGGCGGGTGTTCACTGCCCCAAATCTGTGTCCTGGAGACAAGAGGCATGAGACAGGAGTGCCCACCCCGAGCCCAGGCGCGCCCACCCGTGGGGCTCCGGGTCTGCAGCCACCAGGTGCACCGGCCGGGCACGGGCAGGTCATGGGCAAGAGACACTGCTGGGGGTGGGGGGGCTCCTGGCCAGTGGACAGGGCAGTCTAGCGCCCATGGCGTATTTCCCAGTGCCACAGCCCGAGGAACACAGGAGGACAGCTGACATGGACGGTGGCCCTGTCCCCTGCTCAGCGTCCAGACTGCGGCCTGCCCTCCAGACACACACACACACACACACACACACACACACACACACACACACACACACACACACACCCAACACAGGCCTCTGTGATCACACCTGTGACAATGCTCAAGCTCTCCCACTGTTTCCTGTAGGGAATGTGGCGGCATGTGGCAAACCTGGGCCCATCCCTGGCACCGCACAGGCCCCTCCCGTCCCTCTAGGAAGAGCCTGTGAGCACAGAGCCAGGGAATGCTCAGAGGAGCCGCATGGGAGCCAAAACAACAGGAACAAAAGAATCACCGGGAAAAGGCGACCTCTGGAGAATTCCTTCCCCTCCGCCTTCCTGGGCAAACGTCCTCAGGACAGCAAACTGAGGGTTGTTGGGGTTACTCCCACCCAGTCAAGTCCCCGCAGCACAGAAATAACCTGCAGAGTCGCGGGGCAGGAGGGTTCCGGCGCCTCTGACCACGCTCACTCGGCACCAGCTCCGTTTCTGACGCAACAGGTGGTTAAACAGGCCAGAAAGTCCATCACTATTCCATGGCCCCAAAAGCATCCGGAAGAGTTGAGTGTTGTGGCTCCATGGGCAGGTTCCGAGCACACGTAAAAAGCCATCTGTATGCATTAATGGCTCAGCCAGCTAACTCCAGCGGCGCGGCTGTGCTCAGTCAGAGGGACCCTGGGGCATGGCAGCAGTGGGCCTGGCCACGGCGTGGGAAGGGGTAAGTAGGAGCCATTTTCCCAGTCGCTGCCAGAGCAGACGCATGAGGCGGGCGTTGGGCTGGGGAACCCCTCGAGCAGGCGCCACTCCCGGTGTGGTGGCAGGTACAGGGTAAGCGGACGCTCCTCTACTGGCAGAGAGCAGAGCCCAGGACAAACAGACGGGCTGCCCCGGGGCACTCCGAGGGCACCAGCAGCTCTGGCCCCACACCCTCCATGGGCGGAGAGCGGCATGCACTTCCCGGAGCCCCTTGGCTCTGCACTGACAATCAGGCAGCAGGCACTGCCCTGTCCCTGTGGACGAGAGGCTGTGGCCAGGAGGCACCGAGGGCGTTAGCATGAGAACCCATGGGGGGCACGGACGCTCCGCAAGGAAGCAAAGCGTTTCGGGTCACTGAGACCCAGAGCAGGGGGGGGGGAGGTTCAGAAGCGAGCTGGGGGGCTGGGCAGGGACCCCGGTGGCTCCTCACCCTTTCCACCCCCTGCGTCTTTCTCTCCTGCCCTGTGTCTCCCCCCTACCCAGCGACCCCTCCCCTTTGCCATCCCATCCTTACCTCCAGCCCTGGGGAACTTCAGCAGACTGGGCGGGTGGGCGCTGCCTCCTGTGAGCCGTGACCACCCCAGCCTGGTCCCGAGAGGGACTCCATGAGCTCAGCATCAGACACGGACCCCACTGCACGGTGTGCCACGGGCTCTGCTCCTCCAGCACCAGCCCGACTGCACGGAGGCGGGGCAGAGAACAGACCCGACTCCTGCTCTGAGGCCCGGGCGGCCCCAGCCACACAAAGTCCGACGGACAAAGCCCACTTGGGCGCCCTCCCCGATGCCTGGTAGGCCCCAGCCCCTCTCGGCTCCACGGTTCTGCTGAACACGCCACCACAGCTTCTGCAGGCACAGCCCGCACGGGACCCCCTGGAGGCCGAGGGCCGAGCTCGGCTCTGCTCCTGACTCGGAGGGCCGGCAGTGACAGACACTCGTTACAAACAAGGCCCCGGGGCCGCAGACAGAGCAAGGGTCAACGCTCTCGCCGTGCACGGCTGGTGTGGGCTGCATCCCCGAGCTGGGCACTGAGACCGGCCAGGCGAGACCCCTCGCTCCCCGCAGACCGGGTGCCAAGACAGACGGGCTTCCCGCGGGACTGGGCCGCGCTGCCCCAAACATGCCCGCACAGATGACAGCGGGGGCCAGCACACAAGTGGCTCGACTCAAGCCAACGGCGCCTGCATGAGGCCCGCCGAGAGCTGGACAGGGCCACGGCACAGACTCTGCAGGGGGGACAAAGCGGGGTGGCGGAGCCTGCAGCCGCCTCCACGCTGGGCCCAGAGGCCAGGGACCCCCGGAGCCCACAGGGCAGCACCGGGTGTTGAAGGGGCGAGGCTCATGGCCCCAGATGGGGCCAGTCTGGTGCCTGTGGTGGTGGGTGACCACTGGCTGTGCGCTGGTGCGGGAACTCTCCTCCTGGCTCAGGGCCTGGGGCCCACGTGGTACAGGGATCAAACTCAGGTCCAGGAGTCCCACATGCAAAACTCAGTCACCTGCTGAGTCTCCAGCCCAGGAGGGGCTGAGAAGGGGGGAGGGATGAGCCACACACACAATGCTCAGCGATGACTCCCGGCTCTGTGTTCAGGGCTGACCCCTGCTCTGTGCTGAAGGCCCACTCCCGGCTCTGTGCTCAGAGAGCTCTCCTACCTCTGTGCTCAGGGCTCACTCTTGGCTCTGTGCTCAGGGATCACTCCCAGCTCTGTGCTCAGGGATCACTCCCAGCTCTGTGCTCAGGGATCACTCCCAGCTCTGTGCTCAGGGCTCACTCCTGACTCTGTGCTCAGGGATCACTCCCAGCTCTGTGCTCGGGCTCACTCCCGGCTCTGTGTTTGGGGTTCACTCCCGGCTCTATACTCAGGGGTAGGCAGGCCCCGACCCTCCAAGGCCACTGTGCAAGGAACCTGACATAAAGCACCCACGCGCCCTCAGCTTCCCGCACCAGTGACACTGTGAGTCTGTGCCATGGGCTCTGTGGGGACCGTGTGCAGGGCTGGGACAGGGACATCACCGATGGCGTCACTGAGGAACGCGAGTCCCACACAGGCGCTCACTCCTGGGAAACCCCGACTGCTTAGAGCAACAAGGCTGAGGCGCCGTTACCCTCCTCAAGCTGACACAGCCCAGGCTGGGAAACAGGGGTTCTGTGTGTGTGGAGTTGGCGTGTCTCATGTGTGTTTATGTGTATGTGTGTCTATATGTACCTGAGTGTACATGTCTGTACATGTGAGTGCACGTATGTCTGTGTATGTACGTGTGGGTGTACATGTCTGTGTCTGAATGTATGTTTGTATACGTGAGTGTACATGTGCCTATGAGCTCATGTGCTGTATGTGAGTGTACATGTCTGTGTGAGGGTACATGTGTCTGTGAGTATATGTATGTCTGTGTGAGAGTATGTGTATCTGTTACATGTGTACATGAGTAGTATACATGTGTATGAGTGTTCGAAGCATTTGTATGAGTGCGTGTGTCTGAGTGTACATGTGTCAGTGAGTTTACGTGCGTCTGTGTGAGTGTACGTGTCCAAGCCGCTATGTCTGAGTGTGTACGTGTCTGTGAGTATACATGTGTCTGTGAGTATACATGTGTCTGTGAGTGTATGTGTCTGTGAGTGTATGTGTCTGGGTGTACGTGTGTCTGTGTGTGACTGTACATGTGTCTGTGTGTGATTATGCGTGTCTGTGAGTATACGTGTGTCTGTGTGAGTGTATGTGTCCGAGTGTACCTGTCTGAGTGTAGATGTGTCCGTGAGTATACATGTGTCTGTGAGTATACGTGTCTGTGTGAGTGTATGTGTCTGTGTGAGTGTGTCTGTGTGTGACTGTGCGTGTCTGTGAGTGTATGTGTGCCTGTGTGGGTATGCGTGTGTCTGTGAGTATGCGTGTGTCTGTGTGAGTGCCGTGTGTCTGTGAGTGCCCGTGTGTCTGTGTGAGTGTCCGTGTGTCTGTGTGAGTGCCCGTGTGTCTGTGTGAGTGCCCGTGTGTCTGTGAGTGCCCGTGTGTCTGTGTGAGTGCCCGTGTGTCTGTGAGTGCCCGTGTGTCTGTGAGTGCCTGTGTGTCTGTGAGTGCCCGTGTGTCTGTGGAGTGCCCGTGTGTCTGCTGAGTGAGTGGTGGGGCATGTGCCAGTCCGAGTGGGGTGTGCCCTGCCCCAAGGCGCTCCACACCCCCGCATCCGCACTCACCGTCCTGGAAAGACGCGCTCCACGTTGAGCCCGTAGGTGGCGCAGGTCTCATAGTAGGTGCAGCGCTTCAGGTCGCTGGAGAGCTTGCGGGCTCGGGAGTCGTCGATGACCAGCGGGTTGCTGGAGCTGATGGCGTCTGCAACAGACGGCCCGGGAGCGGGTGAGCAGCGGGGCAGCCCCTCCCCAGCACAGCCCTCTACTCCGTCCTTGACTCAGGGGAAACCCAGGTGGCTGGGACGGAGGCAGCAAAGATACAGCGTCAAACTGAGGGGCTGGAGGCGCGGGAGGAAGGTCAGGTCCATCAGGGGGGGAGGCCGGAGCTCTGGGCCGCCGGGAAGAGGCGGCAGGATGGAGGTGGGGTGGGGTGTCAGCTGGGGGGTGAGGTCACAGCTCAGGTGCGCTCAGGAAGGGGTGCCAGGGATCTTCACAGCACAAAGGAATGAGGAACTGGCCAGCAGTGCCTGGGTCGACTGGCCAGCTCCAGGGTCAGAGGATCACCCAAGGAGCAGGTAGAGCTGGGGTGGGGTAGGCAGAGCAACCCCTTAGATTTTCTCAGAGGGCAGAAAGGAGCCACGTGGCCCTAGAGTCCCGCACCTCCAGCCTCTGCCCGGTCCTCTGACCTCTCCCTCTGACCTGTCCTGCACCTCCAGCCTCTCTGCCCAAAGCCTCTGATCCTCTGGCCGGATGCAGCCCCTCGCATGGACAGTCCAGCACTTGCCCACGTTTCTCAGCCCTGAGAGTTCTGCAGACACCGGACAGACAGACGGACACTGACCCCTTGAGAGAAAATGAGCTCACAGTCCCTCTCGCCACAGCCCCTGTTGCCTCAAGGGCATCCCAGACCGATCCTGGCAAGAGTGCTCGGCCAGCCGCCTTCCAAGGACATCATCCCCACCTTTCCAGCCCACAGGCCACGCTCGGACTCGTTCTGGGGCCATGTGTCGGGCACAGGGGAGTGAGTGGTCTCTGGGTGGGTGGGGGCCACATGGCCACAGCGAGGCCGGACACGCGCGCCCTCCTCCCTGGCACGGGCTGAGGTCCGCGTGCTGCCCGCCCGGCGCCCAGGGTCCCGTCAGCAGCACCCCCGGCCCCGCTCTCTGGAGACACTCATTTATCCGCTTCCCTGGGGTGCCGGGCGGCACCTGGGCTTCACCCGCCGTGGCACTGCCCGCTGCTGGGCCACCCCATCCTGGGTAGGCAGTGAGTGTTCTGAGGGTAGGGTCTGAGCGCTGACAGTCAGCCAGGGTGGCCACACACCTGCCAGTGTTCACGACATTATGGACTGAGAATTTCCACACCCAGACCAGGTCCAGCCGCTCTGCTCTGAGCTGGCCAAGGAGCTTCCTGGCCGCGTCTTACTTCAGGTGACCACTGGAGGGAGCCCAGGCACAGCCTCAGCAACAGACGAGAGAGAGATGGCTCTGGGCCTTCTGCCTGAGACCAAGTGCATTGATGGACGAGCGCCTGTGTCTAAGGGGAGGCTTGGCTGGTACGTCACAACCAAAAAGCAAAAACCTGAGGTGGGTGGGCTGGGTCCCCAGGAAACGCCGCCCCCAGCCCTGGGGGGAGCACGAGGAGACGTTTCCCTGTCGCCCACAGCCGCGCCATCAGGCTGATGTGTGCAGGCCACTGTCAAGGGGCCATCAGCCAGCTCCACCTGTGCCCAGAGCCAGCTGATGCCTGCAAGGGCCGCTGCCAGGGCACCAGGTGAGAGGCCGGGAGGGTCAGACTCGCTCCCTCCAGAGCCAGGCAGCACCTGCCCGAGCGGCGCGCTGGGGCACAGCTCCCCCTGGGCACACTCTGCCTGAGTCAGCAAGGCCCTGGCCAGCAGACCCTGGGGGGCTCTGACCCACCACAGCACAGAGGCTCCGACAGCTACGATGTCACTGCGCAGAGTCCAGCCAGACTCTACCCAGAGAGAACAGGAAAGGGGGCCTGTGAGTGCCCGTGGGCCATGCCATGTCCCCTGTGGGATCCCACCAGAAGCCAGCACCAGGCAGAGGAAGGAAACTGCAGAAACAGCTGGGCCAAGCCTGAACATGACCCCTGGGTGCGACACCACAGTGGGGAGGGCACAGGCCTTCCACGTGGCTGACCCAGGCTCGCCGAGCCAGGCTTGATCCCGGCATCCCATATGGTCCCCGAGCACTGCCAGGAATAATTCCTGAGTGCAGAGCCAGGGGGTAACCCTGAGCATTACTAGTGTGGTCCAAGAACCAAGAAATCTAACAACTTTCTGGAGAGCCGGCAAACCCTTTACCGGTCCACGGGCAGGAAGGATTCTACCAGGAAACACGGAAGAGTCTGGTGAGCCTGAGAGACCACAGAAGGGGTCACTTCCTCACACAGGCACTGCGGGGTCAGCCCCTGGCACCCCACAGGGTCCCCCAAGCTCTCGAGGAGTGATCCCGGAGCAGGGACAGGAGTAGAGCCCCGAGCACCCGAAGGTGTGGCCCAAAACACAAAATTTTTAAAAAAATCAAAACATTTTTTTCCTAAAGTCCCGGGGGTCGGGAGCATGTGTGTGCAGCGTGTGCTTACATGTGTGCTTACATGCATGTGCACATGGTGTCCCGCAGCCGTGTGGCCATGTCCCCCTTAGAGCCACATCAGAAACAGTGACCATTCATTTCTGTCCCGTGGGCCTTCGCGATGGATGGGGAGTTTCAGAGGGAAATCACTGTCTCTGGACCCCTCAGACTCCCCACCTGTGCACCCGGGGCCCCGACGCCCGCACTCACCCTGGGTGCCCACCAGGACCAGGGGGCACGTCGCTGGTGTTCGGAAGCCGGCCATGCGGCTGTAGTAGTGGTAGACGGTCTGGAAGCTGATCTCATCCTCCAGGCTGAAGACGAAGACGACGGCGTCCACCCACATGGCGAACTAGGAGGGGCAGAGCAGAGGCGAGCCAGCTGAGCACAGGCCAAAGGGCCAAACCTGAACACACCTCAGGGTCTTGTGCCATGGGCTCTGGTGGTGGTGCCAGGCACAAAGCCACGGGCACAAGGGGCAGCACACAGAGGTACGGCCCCCGCCCAGCACCACTGCTCAGGGAGCCCACCCCGACACAACACAGCCACCTCCTCGTGTAGGCATCTGGACAAGGAACCCCTAAACCCAAACCCGGGTTCTGGCCAAGCTGGGGCCGAGCAAGCCGAGAACACGACCCACACCCCACTTCTAAAAATAAAAACCAGGACTCAGATCCAACGCGGTGAGTGCAATCTCCAGGAGGGCAGTGATGCCCTCTCTGACTCCCGAGGCTAGGGCCCAGCGGAGCAGGGTCTCCGCCTATCGCACCTCGGAGTCAGGGGTCTGTCGTGCCTCTACTCCTGCCCGAGAGTCCCAGCCCAACTCCGTCTCCCGCTGTGCCCGCAGGGCGGGCCTCTCCCAGACACTGAGCTCCCCGTGCCAGACACCACCACGAGGGGCCACGGGCAGTGAACCACAGGCTCTGCCACCTGACCCGTCTGCGCTCAGAGGGCACCCGCGGCACCTCATGCGTGGGGTCTGGGCTCCATCACCAGCACCAAGGCCTCCCTGAGCACTGAGCCAGGAGTCACCCTAAGCGAGCAGGGGGGCACAGCTTTGCTGTGTCTACGCCCCATCACCAGGAAGCCAGCACTTCCGCACAGGGCTCAGAGCTCCCAGCCTCTCTGAACCTCACGGCATCTTCTAGAACCTTCCAAAGTGTGGCCAACGTCACCGTTTGCTCACGGCCAGGAAAGCGGTGGAGATGGCGCCTAACAGCTGCGACGCCACGACAGCCCTGCCGCTTCGCTGCGCAGGTCCGCTGCAGCTTCCCTTTCTCTTCCCGCCTGGCTTACGGCCACTGCACTTCGTTTATTTATTATTGTTTGGCTTTTTGAATCACACCAGCAACGCTCCGGGTTTACTCCTGGCTGTACACTCAGGAACTGCTCCTGGTGGTGCTGGGGGGACCACATGGGATGGAACCGGGTGGGCGCGTGCGAGGCAAACGCCCTCTCTCTCCGCTGCGCACTTCAGTCAACAGGCGGTGGCCACCTCAGGGGGCTTTGCAGAACGGTGCTGACAGCAATATCAGGTAACTCCTTGCCAACCCCTTTGCTCTGATCGCTCATTAACTGTTACCCGCATCCACCAAAAGGGACATTCTGAAATGCCCAGACAGAGTCCGTGGCAAGGGTGGGCCCTCGGCTTTCTGAGCAATGAGCACCTTGGAAGGTTTCAGCTGGTGAGCCTGAGTTAGATGCTGAGCTGAAGCTTATGAAAACATCCCATAAAAGCTTCTCTACACACGCAGTTCCCTGTTCTGGAACATTCTCCTACTTTCCAGGAGCTTCGGAATGTTCTCCTGGTTTCTAAGAACTTCTGGCACGTTCTCCTGCTTTCTGGGAACTTCTGGCACATTCTCCTGCTTTCTGGGAACTTCTGGTTTCCCACGGAGACAGACTTGTGAGTATGCACAGCCACGGGACCTCAGCAGCTCCGTCAGCAGACACTGTGGCCAGCTTCTTGTCGCTACTCTCTAGGGCCTTCAGAGCCTCCAGAGCAGCAGGTGGCACCAAGGCGGAACAGCTGGGAAGGTGCTTCCCTGGCACCTGCCTGGCGCTGGGAGCACAGCCAGGGCCGACTCGGAGTTGAGCCAGGAACGTCCCAAGCATTGCTGGGTGTGGTGGAAAACTCACAACCAAACCGAAGGCACGGCAGAACACGAGGGTCCCGGGACTAGCCGCCTGCCCGCCCTCCAGGCTCTCAGGAAGAACATTTCCTCGGGGCCAGTCTCTCTCTGCCCTTCTCTGTAGAAGTGAACGATGTCCAGGAGCACAGATGGCTTCCGGCCTCCCTGAACCTTAGGAGACAGAGCAGGGGGCCCCACCTGTGCTTCCGGGGGTCCACCTTCATCTCGAATCAGCAGCAGATAGCTCTGTCCGTCCACCACGATTTCCTTCTTGAACCGGCCACCTGCCACACACGGAAGTACACAGTGTTACTTGGGGAAGGTGGTGTAGACGGCCGGACAGACGTGGGCTTCACTTGGGGAGAAAATAATCACAGCCTGAGGGAGCAGTGAGGGACGGACTTGGGAATCTAGGGGGTACAGTCAGCGCGGACCGCGGCCCCGCCTCACGGACTGCGGCGGGGCTGCTGTGGTAGGCACTCTGAGGCAGAGCTCTGAGAGGGAGTCACTTCTATGGGGAGGGGCTGCAGAGCTGAAACCAGGTGCGGGACCTCCAGGTGGCTGTAGCCTGGGCCAAGGGCTGGGAACTTTCTTCTCCTCAAGGGAAACCCAGTGCTGGGGGGCGGGTTGGGGGGGACACACAAAACACCAGGGGGACGCGTTTCTGGCCGACAGTTCACAGGGGGGACGGCAATGGTCACTAGCACACGAGACACAGCACGGGAGGGGCCGGCAGAGACGGGGCTGTGGCGGGCATCGGAGACCGGGAGGGTTAGCGGGCGGGCGGGGCAGGGCTGTCCTAGACGTCTGCCCCCGTGCCCGGGGAGGGCACACGGCAGAGCCCCCATCTGCTCCTCCTGGTCATGTCCAGGTCACAGCTTGTCCCCTACTGTCACCAGGACCTTCGGGCGTGGGGGCGGGGGTCCGGTCTGCAGCCCTTCAGCGTGACACCTTCTAGAACCTCCCATCACCGACACCCCACAGGACTGGTCACTGTGGTGCAGGCAGAGACCCTCCAAGCTGCTCTGGAGACCGTCTACCCCAGGGCCGGGAAGCCGCACCATCCTCGCCCAAGAAGCAGAAACCTGGGTGACCTGCTGGCCCCGAGGAACAGGATCGATGCTCCCAGGGGCCTCCGGGTGCCCAGAGAGGCACCGCCACGGGCACCAGCCTCAAGTGAGCACCCTGGGTGGGAGGGGCTAGCTGGCCGCCGCCTCCATCCATGCCGGGAGCAGACAAACGAGGGAAGTTGCGAAGCGAGGGGCGCTGGGCCTGCCCCCCCACCTCTGCTCCTGGCCCGGTGCTGTCCTGGGACCTGTGACTCACCCCTGCCGTGGCCCATCAGTGGCTGGAGCCTCCCACACCTGCGGGCTGGCTCCAGGAGCCCACCCTGCAGACCCCTGCTCTCATGTGATCTCTGCGGGACCCAGGCCCTGCTCCCACCTCTAAAGAGACGCCGCCTCCTACAAACCAGCCCCTTCCCGCCACCCCCAGTCACCTCCTGGGACAGCCAGAGGCACAACCAAAGAGACTTTTCCGTCTCCGACAGTTTTCTCAGGAGCGCTTGTCACAAACCTGAGGCTTTAATTAGATTAAACCACGTTGAGAGCTGAGCAGCCAGGAGGGGGGAGAGGGCGTCTGCCTTGCACACGGCTGAGCGGGATTCGATCCCGGCATCCCATATGGTCCCCGAGCACCACCAGGAGTAACTCCTGAGTGCAGAGCCAGGAGTAACCCCTGAGCATCGCCAGGTGTGACCCAAAAAGCCAAATGTAACTAAATCAAAATAAACCAAGAGACTGGCGGGGGGGGTGGACAGTGCGGGATGGCTGCCTCACGCCCACGACACTGTCCTGACCCCATGTGAAAACCAAGCCGTCGGTCAGCAGGAAAAGAAACGAGCCAATAACTAAGCCCCTGTCCAGCAGACCAAGAGTGGCCAGCTGGGTCTACCTGTCCACCAGCAGCCCGGAGCACTGACCAGCTGGCGCAGGCTCTAGTGCAGGGGCTGGGGCTGGGAGTGACCCAAGCACTGAGCCAGGAGCAGCCCCTGGGTACTGCCAGAGCAGCCAGGTGCACACACAAACCTCTTCATGTTTTTAAGGGCCAGGGACGGAGACATATGGGAGACCCCTGGATTTCTGATGTAACCCCGACCCGGCCTGTCAGCATCCCCGCACCTGAACTCACTTACGCGCGCCGTGACAGGTTTCCACCTGATCAGCCATTTCAGCCATTTCCCAGAGGGCAGCTGCCCCGTGCTCAGCCCAGCCCTGACCACCCATCAACCAGTCCACCTCACACTGCTCTAAATCAGAGCGAGTCCCACAAAGCTGTGACAGTGAAACCTGAGATACAGCCTAGAGAAGCAGGGACACAGGTCACCCTCACTGAGCTGGGAGGACACCCCCTGGAGGGATGAGGGACCCCAGAGGTACACCCGGACTCAGGCAGCCAGCAAGAGGGGGAAACAGCGCCCCCTGCTGGGCCTTCTCAGGCACCCTTGAAGGCGGGACAGTCATCCGGGGCTGAGCACCCGCCCGGAGGCAGGGTCTTAGTTAGGTCCCCTGAGGAAGTTGAGGTCTGACAACCCCACCACAGCAGGGGGACGGCCACGTGCGAGCAAGGTCCAGGTAAACCACAGAGACCCACAAGCAGGAGATAGGGGCCAGCCCCAACACCGCAAAAAATAGCACACTGAAATAAAAGACGGGGGGGGGGGGGAATCGGGCCAGAAGCCCTCTGGGACTCCTGCCCATGTGGCCGCCTGGCCTGACCTCCCCCATGCTCCAGGGGCACTCAGGGTGTTGTGTGCCACCCTCCGGATGGCCTCCAGGTCTCCTGAGACTGGGGGAGGGACAGGCGACCCCCCCTCCCGCCCTCGCACCTCAGGCTCCAGCACTGTGACCCCTTGCCCCCCAGCAGCGCCCAGGAGTGAGAAGGTGCTGGGCATGTTTCCCCAACATTTGCGTTCCCTAATTTTTTGGAACATAAACAAGTGCTGTGGGGCGTGGGCCCCACCGAGGCTATCTCTGACCTTACCCGCTCTCTTGGGGCGAACCTGAGCCAGGGCGCCAGCTCCCGGCCTGGAAAGTCGAGAACCTCCGGCTCTGGGGTCCGGTGTGGACACGCCCTCCTTAGCTGCAGGAGCATGGCACGGTTCTGGGGGCAGGGCTCACTCCCCCACAGCCCCCAGGCCCACCTCACGGCCTGGGGAATGAGAGCAGAGAATGGGTGGACCAGGCACGGGTCAGCCCCCAGCCTCAGTCGCTGGTTCTGTTCCCATACATTTAGGAGGGGGTTGGGGGGCGGTGCTAGAGCAGGGGGACAGGCCAGTTCCGGGCAGCGGAGGGGGCACAGACCGAGCGGGGGTGGGTGTGTTTCTCTTGGGAAAAGGTTTCTACCTTTGGCCTCAAATGTCCGCCTCCCCCACCCCCTGACATCACCACAGAGTCCCCAAGCTCACAAATGCCCAGCCTGTTTCAGCCCAGAGAAATGCGGGAGGCGGCTCTGGCGAACTTGTGAATCTTTCTCACCAGTAATTTCAAAAAAGGAGATAAGAAAACGAAATGCGCCAGAAACAGACTTTCCAGTATTAACCTCGTGCTTGTGTCACCCTGATGAAAACATGGCGGTGGGGAAGCCATCAGCATCGTGGCTGGGAGACCTCGTAGTTGTGACGTTTGAAGGGAACCTTGGAGCATGGGGAAAGGGGTCTGATCGGTCACAGACTCATCCATAAAACTGAACCGAATCAGGTCTCAAGGCCTCCTCTGAGCCCTGCGGACCAACTTCGCATTGTTTCAGCTGCAGACACAGGCCGAAGCGGCTCAGAGCAGCAGAGCCTGACAAGGCCTGGGTGGGGGCCGGCTCCACCCATCCCCAGCAGCACCCTTCAAAAATCACATCTGGGGCGGAGCGATAGCCCAGCGGGTAGGGCGTTTGCCTTGCAGCGGCCGGCCCATGCCGGCCCGGGTTCGATCCCCGGCATCCCATATGGTCCCCCGAGCACCGCCAGGAGTGATTCCTGAGTGCAGAGCCAGGAGAAACCCTAAGCATCGCCGGGTGTGACCCAAAAAAAAAGCAAAAAAAAAAAAAATCACATCAGCCGCGAGGGTAAAGGGCAGCTGAGGGGCGGGGGACCCTCTTCCCGGCAGCCTGAGGGTCTCAGAGTGAGACACTGGGGCCGGGCAGCGGAGGAGGGAGGTAGCCCCGTCACTAACGGCCACTCTGAAGCCAAGTTAAGGGGGAAACGGAGAGGCGCTGGGGAACAGAAACTTCTGGCCTGCCCTGCCCCTCCTCTAACGGGGTGCGTAAACAGGCCAACAAGAGAGGGGCGTCGAGCAGGGGGTGTGGTGAGACAAGCGTGGCTCCGTGTCATGTGGCCGCAGGACATCCAGGAATGATGACACGTGTGGGGACATGTGGGGGACAGCAGCTCTCCAGGGCCCCAGGGGTGCCCGTGGGGGTCCACCCCTCTGCCAGCTGCTGCTCCTGTTTCAAAGGGTCCCCGCCTTTGGTCACTCAGGGGACCACGGCGGGCCTCAGCTGTGGGGTGCCCGTCTCTCTGGGCCCCCCGGGACCCAGGACACTTCTGGAGCATCACTGCCGTCCCCCAAGGGGAAGTGTCCACATTGTCTCCAGAAAGACGTCCCCATCTGAGAGGGGCCCCCTTGGTGGCCAGAAACTCCCCGAGGAGCTGGACAGGACCCAGATGACGGAAAGCTGGCAGGTGGGGGTGCCCTCAACTCTCCTGGCTGCCCCAGAAGCTCCCTGAGGGAACTCACACCTGAGACCCCAGCCCAGCCCCCGCCCAGCCTGGACTCCTGGAGCCTGAGGGGCTCGGTTAGGTCAGTGCCACCGGAGTCAGTCGCTGTCCACGGCTATCCCAGGGCCATCTCCAGACTGCCTAGGGCTCCTGACTGCAGAGGGAGACGCGCCCCAGCAGCCTGGCCCGAGGGACGTCACCTGCCTCCCCACACAGCCCACCAGCCTGCCAGAGGCGGTTACCGTGTCTTAGTTTCCCCGGGCCCAGCTGACTGGGAGCCCCATGAGCAGCTGCTCCTGTGGTTATCAAAGGGTCAATGAAGGCGGGCTTCATCCCCGGGCGGCGATGGTCCAGGGGGCCCAGCCAGGGGCCACGAGGCCAGGGTGGAGGGAAGAGCTGTGAGAGGAGCCTGGGCAGTCAGAGTGGGCAGGTCCAGCACGGAGGGGGACGGGCAGTCAGAGCGGGCAGCACGTCTGGTGTAGAGGGGACACTGGCAGAGAGCACACAGCTGCCCCGGGTCTGAACAAGCGGCCACAGGTGTCCTCATGCAGGACAGGATTGGGCCGGCGCAGCGAGAGCACCAGTGACGCCTCTCAGACCACTGACCCACCTCCTCTTCCCGTGAAAGCCTCTGGCTCTCGTCTCTCCTTGGGGAATGTCCTAGGTTTGCTACCTAAGTGTGTGCACCCCAATTTCCAACTCTCTGACCCCCAATTAAACTTTGCCTTTCCAGGCGCCTCCTGTGTTTATGCCGACAGACCAAACCACAGCATGAGAGGGGGACTATCACTGTGGACAGAGAGCTGGCAAGAGCTGACACGGTGACAAGCACGTCTGCC
>JAJIBD010007646.1:0-25562 GCA_021461705.1 Cryptotis parvus | reverse complement strand
AAGGCACTGATCACTTCACTTGATCACTTGAATCCCGTTATTCATCGATTTGCTCGAGCAGGGCGCCAGTAACATTTCCATTGGACCCTATCACGTGCCAATGTAGCCCAATGGCATCTGGTTGATTCAGGAATATGAAGAGCCTCAAACCATTCCTTCAGGGTCTTGACAAGGAAGTCTGACCATCTTGTAGGTGGGCGGCCATGTGATCTTTTTGACATCCCGTGGGATCCAGTCAGTAATGGCTCTAGTCCAGCGGTTGTCTCCAAATCGCATTACATGTCCAGCCCATCTGATTTTCGATGCCTTGGCAAACGAGACAGTGTCCCTGATTCTGGAATAGCGACTGAGGTCAGAACTCTGGATTCCTTCACTCACTTGAGTGAGGCGTGGTATTCCAAGCATAGCTCTTTCGATTCCTCTGTGGGAGACCCGAATAGCATTCTCATCCTGCTTTCCCTAGGGCCCAGGTCTCTGAGGCTTATGTTAATGCAGGGAGAACTGTGGAGTCAAAGAGATGTGCCCGGAGCCAGAGGTTCTTTGTCCTTTTAGCTATTTCTTCGATGCCTTTGAAGGCATTCCATGCCGCTCTCTTTCCTCCCTGCGCAGCTCAGGTTTTAGGTCGTTCATCATGTTGATTTCTCGACCTAGGTACACATAACTGCTGGATTCAGAGATGTTTGTTCCATTGAGAGTGAATGGGGCCTCAGGAACTAGTTCATTCTTCATGAACATTGTTTTCTTTTAGATTCAGCTGTAGACCTATCTTTCCACATTCTCGGTCAAAGTCAGCCAGCGTTTGTGCCGCTTGGCTAATGTTTGATGTTATTAGAACAATGTCATCAGCGAAGCGGAGGTGGTGTAGTTGCCGACCATTTATCTTCACTCCCATTCCTTCCCATTCTAATTGTTGCATGATGTTATCGAGGGTGGCACTGAAGAATTTTGGTGAAATGGTATCACCCCGTCGAACCCCTCTTTTCACATTAATGATCACTTCTTTGTAGAATGGTGAGATCCTGGTGGTGAATCCGTAATACAGCTCACGAAGGATCTTGATGTATTGGGTTTGAACACCCTGTTTGGCTAGGGCTTCAATGACTGCTTCAGTCTCCACAGAATCAAAGGCTTTCTGTAAATCAATGAACGTGAGACAGAGCGGCATCTTGTACTCCCTACAAACCTCGATGAGTTTGGTTACTGTGTGGATATGGTCGATTGTGCTGAATCCTTTCCGGAAGTCTGCTTGCTCGGGTCCTTCATCTAGTGTTCTGCTAATCCTGTTCAGGATGACCCGTGTAAACAGCTTGTAGATGACAGGACAACAGGCAGATGGGGCGATAGTTGCTGATGTCGTGAATGTCTCCCTTCTTGAACAGTAGAACTGTCCTGCTGGTTTTCCATTGGGAGGGCACCTTGCATTCGGACAGGTAGCGTGTGAAGAGCCGAGCTAGTGTATTGATGAGTACCGACGGCAGATTCTTCAGATGTTCGGGTCTGACTTTTGTCTGGGCCTGGTGCTGTTCCCTTCTTTACCGACGAGATGGCATGTCGGATTTCAGAAGGCAGAACGTTGGGAATGACATATCCATCCTGTGGAATTTGGTATGTGGGCAGGTGGATGTGGCTATCAAAGAGATTTGAGTAGAAGTCCTGGATAATCTTCTCCATTGCCTTTCTAGAAGATGTGATAGATCCATCAGGGCGTCGGAGGGCAGTCATCTTGGTCTTATAGTTGGCGAAGGACAGGCAGGCAGTGAGAATGCTTTTCCCGGCTTCTGCTGCATCTTCCAGTATTTCTGCTCTTCTGTCTTTGAGGTCTTCTTTTATTGCTTCTCTGCACCGTTTAGCAAGCTTGGACGTTAGCATTTGGTATCCTGAGGCTCGCGCCTTGCCACGTTGGTGAATGAGCTCAAGAGTTTCTGAAGACAAGTGTCCTTCTGTGGCTTTCTCTCTCTCAGCATTCTTTGCACAATCATGGAGGCGCTGAACCAGTCGGTTGTATTCTTCATCGATGTCGTCAATGATGGTATCTTCCCATGTTGCTGCAATGGTGCCAAAGAGTTCCCAGTTGATGGTCGTTCTGGGAGTTCTCTTCTTAAACTTTGCAGCCTTTTTTCGCGTTGCAGGAAGTAAAGTTTTGCACGAAGGAGACGGTGGTCTGATCCTATTTGGAATTTGGGGACGACAGCTACATAGGTCAGACAAAAATGTCGATTGAAGATGATGTGCTCAATTTCATTGTGGAACTGTCCACCAGGAGATTCCCATGTCCAACGTTTCGCTTCAGCCTTCTGGAACTGTGAGTTCCCATGAATGGTCTTGGTGGACATGATGAACTCAAGATAGTCTCTCACCCTGTTCGTTCCATTCTAGGCCATGGGTCCCGATGTGGAGTTCTTCAGCCGATCTTCTTGGTCCTATCTTGGGATTAAAATCACCGACTATGATCTTGTAGAAGGTGTGATCTTTTTATAGAACTCCTCCAATTCCATGTAGAATTTCTCAATTTCATCTTCTTTGTATGTGGATGTTGGTGTGTAAACAATGAAGATAGAAACTGCTGGCAGTGGGCCACATCTCTTCAAGTGTAATCATCCGATTAGGTTTGTTAGGCATTCAAATGAATCAATGTTGACAGCCATGTTCGTGTTGACAAGGACACCAACGCCACCGACGCCTCTTTTGTCGCATGTTCCAAGGAACAATTCTTCTCCGGTGTCAAATACAGCATGATGCAACTGACACCTCCTCGTCTCAGTCAGACCAATGATGTCGTACTTGATCTTTTTCGCTTGCAGCATCAGATCCTCAATATATGCTTCCGATGCCAGCGTACATGCATTGAAAGTACAGACAGTCATTTTAGTCCTTCTTCGTTTTGGCAGCCTAGGATGGCCATGAAATTTTATCAGGCACTGCTTGTTTGCCTTTCTTACTGCTGCCATATTAAGGGCTCTTTCAGGGTCAGGAAAATAAACATTTCTGTTACTGGATTTGGCATATCGAACACGCATTGGACAGCTTGCCAGGCTCTGCCATGCGGGCGCTATATTCTCATTACTTTGTGGGGCTCTCTCAGAGGGGTGGGTAGAATATTTATGGTAATTTGGAGGTATATTGCTGTGCGTGCCGCGGTCAACGGGGAAAGCTGTTTTCTGCTCTGCTGGGTGTACCTGTGTCTTAGGCTCAAGCACTCCCTGGGCTTGAAGTACTCTCCCTCTGAAGGGCGGGTCTCTGCGTGGTGGGTCCTTGTAGGCTGGGTTTCTGACAAGCCAGGCTGGAGACTGGATTAATCTGCGGGCTGGAGACTGGATTAATCTGCTGGGTGGAGATCTTACCTGCTGCAGAGTGTGGATTGTGAAGATCGCTGCCAGCAAGGTGTGGGGGGTTTCTCTGGGCTCCTCTGAGGCTCCATTGGGATGGTGGACTCGGGTCGGAAGTTGCTCTCGTGGTCCATGAAATGCAGGGGATTCAACGGGGAAAGCTGGTTTCTGCTATGCTGGGTGTACCTGTGTGACCTCAAAAAGCAAAACACACTGATAAGTGCTGTAATGAAGAAACTTGTTTGACATTTTTTGATCCCATGTTTCCTGGACTGATAGGACCCTGCTTTTTTTTTTTAAGCATACTTTTGGAAGTCTGCATTAAGATGAAATAGACTCGGTCAGCTACATACAAAAACATAAATTCAAACTTGAATCTATAAGGTATATATAGGAAAGCATAGAGAGGACTCCCCCGACATTGAAGCCAAAGGCATCTTCAAGGATGAAACACCACTGACCAAGCAAGTGGAAGCAAAGATAAACAAATGGGGCTACATTAAGCTAAGAAGCCTCAGCATCTTGAAGAAAATGATGAGAATACAAAGACAGCCCATGGAATGGGAAAAATTATTTACCCAATACTAATCTGAGAAGGGGCTACATACCCAAGATATATAAGGCACTGGTAGAACTTTACAAGAAAAAAGTACAACCCTATCAAAATATGGGAGGACAGAAGAATAAACACTTCCTCAAAGAAAAAATACAAATGACCTATAGGCATATGAAAAAGTGCTCCACATCACTAATTATTAGGGAGATGCAAATCAAAACTACCATTTAATGCCACAGAGACCAGCGCACATCCAAATGAACAAGAACAACCAATGCTGGTGTGATTTCAGGAGAAAGGGACTCTCATTCACTGCTTATGGGAATGTTGATTGGTCCAACCTCTCTGAACAACAATATGAACATTCCTCAAAAATCTAAAAATTGAGTTTCCATATGACCTACCAGTACCAATCCTGCGAATATATTGTAGTGAACCAAAAGCACAATGCAGAAATGCCATCTGCACTCTTATAGTAGCACTGTTCACCAAAGTAGAGTCTGAAAAAAAATAGTGCCAGAGAACAGATGAGTGTATAGAGAAACTATGCTACATCTACACAATGGAACATTATGTAGTGGTTAAGAATAATGAAGTCATGAAATTTACTTATACATGGCTGGACATGGAGAGTATTGTCACTTGTCACTTGTCTTCCCATTGTTCATCGAATTGCTCGAGTGGGTGCCAGTAACGTCTCCATTCATTGGGAATGAGATCGATTATTGTTACTGTTTTTGGCATATCAGATGCACCATGGGTAGCTTGCCAGACTCTGCCGTGGCTCTGGGTTCATCCCAGGGGCCCAGTATTATGCTGAGTGAAATCAGACAGAGAGGGACAGACAGAATGATTATACTCATTTTTGGGATATAAATAAAATAAAATCACCGAAGATTGTGAGTAATACCCAAAGACAGAAGAAAGAAACGGGCTGGGAGGACTGGTCCCTGGCTGGAAGCGTGCCACAAAGAGGAAGAGGGAGTTTAGTTAGGACAGAGAAGGGATCATTGTGACAATTGATGTTGGAAGTGATCACTCTGGACAGCAACAGAGCTGAAAAGAGGTAAAGTGATATGCATGATACCCTTTCAGTACAGTATTGCAAACCACAGTGCCTAAAAGGAAAATGAGAGAGAAGAAAAGTGTCTGCCATAGAGGCAGGTTGTGGGGGTGTGATGGAGGTGGGGGCATTGTGGCAGGAAATGTGCACTGGTTAAGGGATGGGTGTTGGAACATTGAAACTCAGTCGTGAACAACTTTATAACTGTGTCTCATAGCGATTCTGATAAAAAAATGAAATATGCTGCCTAGAAGGGCAGGTTGGCATTGGACGACAAGCCACTAACACACCACACACAAGTTCATACTTGTTGATCATAGGGTCTTCATCCCCACGCAGCTCTGCACTCCATTCAGTGAAGGTTTGGGTCTGTGTTACTTATTGCCTGATTTTGCCCAAGACTCTTCTCTTCTCCTCTGTTTGCAATACCCACATTTTTTCTAGCTAGGAAAAAAAACAAGTTTAGTATGAGCAGAGAGGTTTATCAGTTTGTTATGGACAGCTGTACAGTTAGCTGTTTGCCAGAGGAAACCTGCTTAATATTCATGGACCTTCAGTTTGGCCACAATAGATAAAAGTATCGACAATGTGGGTAACTAAGTTGGATTCTTTTCAAAACATTCCTACAAATAGAACTGACCTATTTGTAGAATAGGTGACCTATTTGTCACCTATAGAAGGGGGAATCTATCCTTTAATAGAATTGCACATTTTCGTATGGTCAAAGGTACATTAGTGCATTTCCAAAAAAAGAAAGATGCACACAGGTAATGCAAGCACATGGTTCTTGAAATATTTTAGTAACTCTGGGCCAGTATTATCTGCTCTTTCAGGAGAAAGCACTCATCTTGTAACTAGAGGGGGAAGGGAAGACTTTGGTTCCTTTTCTGGGAGCAATCCAATGCAGTATGGATATTAATTAAATTTATTAAACAAATAACACAGCGACTCAGGGAAGCAGGGGTCCATCTGCCAGTTCTGCAGACAGATCTCTGCAGAGACGAGAGCTGAATGGTAGTTAAAGCGAAGTTGCCGAGCTCAGCAGATGGGCTCTTGTCTCCAGTGGGGAGATTTGGTGGCGGTCCAACAACTCTTTTTCCCCCTCCAGGTTTTTGTTCCTTGCAACTGTGATTGAAGAAGCCCTTCTCTGTCTTTTCCCAGCCCTGTGCCCGCCCCCCCCCTTTGTTTATGTGAGCAATATTTAAATCTGAGTGATTTGTTGGAGAGGCAAGTCCTGGCTGATCTCATTTTGTATATGTGCTGTAAACCTCAAGCAGAAAATAATTAGGAAAGTGTAATCCCATTGACTTTATACCCCACTTGTGTACATTGTAGTGCATAGCCCTATGCCCTGGAATAAAGTCTCAGAACAGATTTAAATGGTGTCAGCGTCCCCATTCTTTGCATTGAAGATTCCTATCATTTTGACATTCAGAACATGGTCCCTTAGGTTTTTTCTAGAACCAGTATGCTTTTAAATTTTTCAATTCAAGGGGTCTCATTTTTGTTTCTCTCTCCTTTACCTGATGTCTTCATATTCTGTTGGCAAGTGTATAGGTGCCTTAGATCCCTGAATCTCTCCTTCACTTGCTGTCTGGGATAAAATGTCGTTGACAGTGTTTGATCATCGTGTTTTTGATACTTGTCTTTTTTGAATCCTGCTTCCCCCACCTCTTTTCAATTAACTTTTCCTGAAAAATGGTGAGTTTGGGGCCTTTCTGAAAGAAAGACCAATTTGTTTTCATTTGATGATCACTTCCTAGTGTTAGGTACAGGTTTGCGTTTTGTTTGTTTTTGTTTTACAAAATACTTGAAAATAATTTAATGCTGGGGTGTTAGATGAATGCAGATTATTTCCTGCCTCTTTCTCTGTGCCTGAACCTTTGGAGAACATGATTTTGTAACAAGCTCTTCTGTCTCTGGCTCTGACTCCTCTTCTGGGACCAATTCCTTCCCCAGCGGATGGGGATGGGAGAGCCACCCAAATCCTACGGGAGAGTGTGTGCTCAATTAATGGCTAAGTTTTGGATTAAATAGGTGCCACTCTGGACTGAGTCCTGAAATCCCCTTGTTTTGTGCAGAGCTCTGTTTCCAGCCAACCTGCCAGTGGGGCATATTTGCGGAGATAAAGGCACCTCTGTGGAATAGTGACTTCTCCAGTCAGAGCATGTTTCCTCCCTCCCAATTCTCCCATCAGCCCCAGTTCTCTGCCAGCATCAGTGGTCTCTGCTGTTACAGAAGCTAAAGAGAAAAGTGGATAAATCTGTGGCTATGATAGTCCTCAGGAAGGCCTGAGTTTTATGTGCCTGTGGAGGAAAGGAATCTTCATCCAGCATGTTAAAAGGATCCATTTGCCCCTGGCATAAGGAAACCGTCGTTGGCTGAGCCTCTCTCCAACCAGGATGTTTCATTTATTTCTGCTGCACCTGAAGGGATTTCACCAGTCCAGCCTTGTACTAGTTCATGGCTTAGTTTTTTTAAAACCACCTTGAAACTGTTAGAGTCTGAGAATTTTATGAGAATTTTATTCCCTTCGAGAGACAGAGAATCAGACGAGAATGCAATTAACAAAGCAGAGTTTATTGGACTGACTAGCCAGGGTCAGGCTCCCACACGGACACGCAGGTCTGATTAGGCAGGCAAGACCCCGAGCCTCCTTAAGGGGGATCTTATATAAGCTCTTACTGACCGTTAAAACAGAGCCCTCTCAGTACATAGCCAATTAGTTTGTAAGAACACCACATACCTTTCCAGCCTACCCATTCAAAGGTACATCACTTCTGTTTTCTGGGGGGTCCAACCTGGCGATGCTCAGGGGTTACTCCTGGCTCTTTGCTCAGGAACTGCTCCTGACAGTGCTCGGAGGACCATATGGGATGCCAGGGATCAAAGCCCGGTCTACTGTGTGCAAGGCAAACTCCCTACCCTTGGACTATTGCTCCGGCCCCAAGGTACATCACTTCTTAATCTATAGGTTCAGAGATCAGCATTAGGGTGTGAGGTCACACGAGCAAGCAGGCAGGGTACATCTTGCAGGTACACGGGTCATCTCCCTTGACCTGCCCACATTCTGTAGGCCCATCCTGTTTACCTTATCCTGGGTGGAGGGGCATATTGTACTGGCTTTTACTGATCTATGCTAAGGGGAATCTGTTGAGGCAAGCAATCCATCCTTTCAAAACTAGAATCTCATTGGGTTTGATCAGCAGCTTTGATGTTCTAGCTGGTTTTAGTCCCTGTTCCCCTCACCGTGGTTCTCGTAGCTTGTGCCCAGATCCTGCTAGCTGGAATGCCAGCTCAGATTCTGTGGCTGTGGTAAACTGTTGGAATTAGGTGGGGAGTTTTGTTGGTCATTAGATCCCTGACAGTGGTCATTGGAAACCCTCTCACCCCCCGCCCCTCCCTCCCCAGCCTCTGGAATTTAAAAAGGCCTGGCTCAAGAGATGCTCATGAAGCCAGCAGGTGAAAAATGTTTGTTTACCAGCGAGTTTGAGGTGAACTGCCAATTTATTCCTCTAATTTGTTGGAAGTCAGCATCTACTGGGGCCGGGGCGGGGAGACTCAACATTTTGAATTCATAGAATATTTGCTAGTGTCTGTTCTGCCTCCTCTCCCACCCTGGTGTACCTGGGCTTAATTCTGTTCTGTGATTTAAATCGCAATCTATTTGCTCTGGCATCTCAATTTAAGGGAAGATTGGACGTTGTTTTTCAAAGGGAATTGCCAGTGTTTTACTCTTGTCTGAAAACAGATTGTGGCTTCTTTCCCAAGGCTAAGCTTAGAAATTACTTATAAATCTCAGGCTTCGTTCTTAGCAAAAACGTTTTCAACCCTCTTGTCCACACATTAGTATGAATGAGTAAAACAGAGGAAAAGCCCGAAAACACCCTGACAGACAGTGTGTGAATGTTTCTGCTCTGTTTCCCAAGCCTGCCATTCGACTCAACACATTTTGTTTACTCTACAGCTTCTAATTGCTTTATTGCAGTTTTTGTAGGCAGCGTGACAATTTGGGGCTAAATGCATAAAAAAGCTTTTTGATTAGGAACCAAGTTAACACTTGTTTGTAAGTAACCAGAGAGTAGCCTTTAGAAATTATATGCATGCATACTTATCTGTATCTAGCTAGATACATACATACATAAATACATACGTAGATACATACTCATATATACACACATAGATATAGGATCCATATCTGGTGCTATGGAGATGAAACTCAGGGCTCACCCATGTAAGGCAGGTGCTCAGCCTCTTGATCTACCTCTCAGCCTCGAAAGTAACAATATATTTTAAAATTCTCATATAAAGAGGTGTTTTCCAGATATTTTTTATTTATTTGTCTCTGATGAGTTTTTCTTTCAAGAGCATAAGTGTGAACCTTTGGATATTCCGTCCAGGGCATTTAAAAATAATATTATTATCGCTTGCTCTCACAGTCCTGGTGATCATTTGGAAAAGGAACCATGTTTGATAATGCTGTAGTGACCTCAGGAAGTAAGGAATTCTCTCAGAGGTACAACCTGCAACTTGTCAATGCTTGTCACTCCATGTTTAGGAAGAGAATAGAGAATTGTGGCCGAGAGTGAGATCCGACTCTATCCATTAAGGAGTCAGTTTGACTTTTGCTTCAGGGGACAGGCTCCTGCGATAAAAGGAAGTGGTTCCCGGTCTCCTTACTGATCACAAAGACTGCTTCCCTGCAGGTCTCAGTTTTATTTCTGGGTCCATGACTAGACTTTTCCATAATCCTAGATTTGATAAATCTGGATGCACTATTGATTAGGTTTGCATTTGGTTTCCAGGAGCCAAGTGAAATAACCCAGCTCTCTGATTTGGCATCTGGCCAGCCTGAGTCTCTCCCCTCTCCAGGCATCTGTTGCTTTTGTAAGTGCCTCAGAAAACTCCCTCCAGTTGGAATCGGATCACCTGAGATCAAGCTGACAGTGGGCCTTTCTGGGGGGCCTTTCTGGGGGCTTTTTGTTCTCACTTTACAGAATCCTTTATTCAAGTTCACAGCCTTAGGCTAGGACGGAAGTATAAAACACCTAGTCCAACTCCTTGCCACCACTCTTTCCTGATGGAGGGAAAGACGCTGCTACTACTTGTCCCTTTTTAACAATAGAGGATTCGCTCTCACGTTGCTGTAGTGTTTCATTGTGTGCATTTATAAATGTTTTGGATATTAGAACCTTATTATAAATGCTAATGAGCAAAATATTCCAGTCTGAGGAAACCAAGGATTTGTTACTAGAGGCGATGATAATAAAATCACAGTTTAGCTCACTGGAGGTCCTGTCTTTTACTACATAATGTGTTGTATGCTTATAGTTAATGATAACAAACTGCCATTGCTTGGGCATTCACTAGGTGCCAGCTTCCTTACTAAGCACTAAATATCCATCAAACCATTTAACCTTCACAACGTATTAATATTTTTGTTTTAAGAATAAGGAGAGCGATTCTGAGATTATGAATAACTCAAAGATAAAATTAAGAACTCTCAAACAGTCCAATCTGAAGTCATAGAGAGTGACTGGGTCTGGATTTAAAAATGGGAGGATTGATTCTAGGTCTAGAGAGTGAGTGTAAGGATTAGGGCACATGCTCTGCATGCTGTTAACCCTTGTGCGGTCCCTACCACCACATAGGAGACTCTAGATATATGTACACATATATGTATATGTTCATATATTGATATATATATACATACATACATATATGTGTGTGTGTGTGTGTGTGTGTGTGTGTGTGTGTGTGTCAGGGAGCACCGCCGGGGTCCCCGACAGTGCGAGGGAAGCGAGTTCCCTTCTACCTCCGGAGCCGGCGGGGAATGGATGAAGACTCAGGAATCCGATGCAGTTTTAAAAGGGCTTTACTATCACAGGTTCCAATATACAATCCAAGAGCAGGGAAAACCTCCGGACTCTGGGTTCCCAGCTAGGCCCCAGCCAGGTGTAGGCCAAGATGGCTGCCACCACGTGTTGAGGCCCAACAGAGAATGGAGAGGACGGAGAAGCAAAACACCAAGGGAAGCCGAAATGGCAAAAGGGGGAAAAAAGAGAGAGCTTCTTTCTTCTTGCAGCTTATTTTATAGCTAGAAATCCGCCCAAACTCCCAGCCCAGCCCATTCTGGGCTGGGCTATCTAGAGATGAAAACAGGAAAATAGCTGTATAGAATGTAGCAACTTCAGGAAACCATCTGGTTGTTTACAAGGACCCAGAGCTAATTCAAAGCCTCCTAGCAGAGCTGGGAGAAGCTATAAGCTAAATGTAACTTTCCCATGGCAGGAAGGATCAAATGTCCTCAGGTAATTTCTCCCAGCACCTCACCTAATATCTTAAGCAAAGATCTGCCTGGAGTTGCCTTTATAAGGTAGAGAAGGGGGTTTCTGAAATGGCATGTCTCTGTACCAAAGACTAATACTAATGCCAGTTAAATATTTCTACAAGCCTTCACAAGAGTCTTGTCTACTTCACAGTAGTTTTGTATTTTAGTTGCCTTTGAGTTATCAGGGAGCCATGCTTGCTTGCTTGGAGGCAAACAGCATTTCTCTCTGGTCTAATTACTTAGAGATCCAACGTGGCCAGGCAAATATGCTGGTAAGATCTAGCTAGTCCCACGATGCTTGTGGTAGCATGAGAGAATATTTATACCAGCCAGTACAGAATACATGGTCAGATAAGACTGCCACATTCAGACTATCCCCCTATCTATGAAGTGACCGGCAGGAGGCAATCCAGGGCAGATGCAGAGGCCTAGGCTTTTAGGTGTCCTGCAACATATATGTACATGTATATTTTTACCAGAGGTAAAACCTACAATGCCTCAATGCCTGTCGCCTCCCTGTTTAGGAAAAGACTAGAGAATCGTGGTCATAGAGTGAGACAACTCTGTCCATGAACAAGTAAATTTGACTTTTGCTTGATACACATTCACGTGCTTTTCTTGTGGTCTCTCTATTTAAAAAATTTTTGTTCCCAATCTTCATATTTTTGCTTTTTCTATGCTGATAGATTCCATTGCATTTTTAAAATATAAATTTATGTTACAGAGGTGCCATTGATTTACAAAACTGTAAACGTTTATATAGGTTTAGGGGTACAGAATTACTCTGCTATGTCCACTATCACAATGCCATACCCCTCTGTGGGGGAACGCTGATGTACCCCACATAAAATCTGGGAGCAGGGTTAGGGATCCTTTTCTGGCCCAGGGGATCTGCGTCTGGAGGACGGAGAAAGACAAGAGAAGCCAGCAAAGTTTCAGAATGCTTTCCTTACACAGGTTCTGGCATACAAATCAGCAATTGGAAACCCCAAACTTAGGGTTTCTGGCTGGGCCCCAGCCACGTGTAGGCCAAGATGGCTGCCACCACGTGTTAAGGCCCTGCAGAGAGTAGACAATGAAGAGGCAAGCAGGGGAGTGCCAACAAAAAGGACCCATATGCCAACAAAAAGGACCCATAAAGAAAGCAGGCTACAGTTTTTATATCCCTACAACACTGACCTCCCACTCCAATGGAGAGCAGTTAGGGTCAAATCCCCTCAGGTAATTTCTCCCAAGACCCCACCTAGGCCCTTTGAGATGTTAATGTTGCCAAGCCAAGATCTACCTTGGAAGTGCCCCTGCAGGGTAGAGTGGAGGAGGGGCTTATGAAATTAACTGTATCTCAGAATACAAAGGCGGGCATCTGTACCAAAGAATATTCTATAGCCAGTTATATATTTCTCCAAACCTTCACAAGAGTTTCATCTTTAATTCATGGTTGTTCTGTATATTAACCTTTGACTTATCAGAGAGCCATGCTTGCTTGCTTGGAGGCAAACAGCATTTCTCTCTGGTCTAATTACTTAAGAGATCCAACGTGGCCAGGCAAATATACCAGTAAGATCTAGCTAGTCCCACAATGATTGTGGCAGCATGAGAATATTTACCAGCCAGTATAGAATATATGGTCAGATAAGCTGCCACATTCAAACTGTCCTCCTCCCATCTACACATTGGCCTGCAGGCCAAATGCAGAGGCTCTGGGTAGCAGTGTACTGCAACACCCCTCCACCACAGTCCACTGGAGTCTCTCCATCTGATTCCATTGCTTCCTTTATTTATTTTGGAGGGACACACCCAGCAGTAATAAGGACTCAGGGAATATTGCTGGTGCTGTGTCTAGGAGTTACCACTGGTGGTGCTGGAGAGACGGGGACCATGTGTGTGGTGCCAGAGTGTCACCACCAGTGGTGCCAGCATCAGTGCTTTGCACCTTTACTTTTCTCTGCTCTCCATTTCTTTTTTCTTTTCCCTTTCATTGTATTCTTGACCAGGTACTACCAAGTTACTGAATGATGGTACTACCGGGCATTGAACGAGAACTAAATGAGTTAGGAGAGATTTTCTAAGCCGTCTCCTTTGGATGTAGAATATAAAACAAGATGAACTGGCATCTCCCTGTGCCATCCTGAAGGCAGCTGAAATAATTGCCACCTTCTCTGATCTTTATATACTGGTTATCCATCTAAGGAGGAGGGGGGGAGGAAGAAGATACCACAGAGTATGATTGGGACTCAACAGATCATGTCACCAGTTGCTCTTGGCATTCCCCAGAGAATGTTTGGGAAGGGACTATTAGTCAGAACTGCAGGAAGGCATTGGTTTACCCGGTTGTACTTTCCAATGTTGCCTTGTGCATGGTCAGGTATCAAGTCCCAGGTGGGGTTTGTTGAGTTTCTGGTAAAGACTTGCTATTGCAAGACGCAATGTGCACCACTTAACTTTCCCATTAGGACAGCGGGTTGCTTTGAGAGTGGCCCCTCCCACTGAGTTACACTGGGCAAGTCCTGCTCATCAAGAGGATTTCCATCTTTGGCTAATGAGAAAGGAAATTTTTGTATGTAAGAGGCTCCAGATTGAAAATCTTCCTCTTTTGGGCTGGTTGCAGTAAAGGAAGTGCCTTTCTCTCCCTGTGGGACACAGCAACTAGGACCACCGCTCCCTGGCTGGATGCAACAGGCAGCAGAAAAGACTTGACTGAAGTCATGCAGCCCTTTCTGTGTCTGACATCAGTTTCCACCCCAGCCTTTACTGGGGGCTACGGAAGTGTAAAAAAAGTTTGGATTCTGTTCTCCAGAATGTTCACTAGCTGTCGTCCTCATCACTATTCATCAAGCCATCAAGCATGTGTTGAGTTCCTCTAGGATCACAGGCATACTGTAAAACAATGGCAGTGGGTGGGTCCCTGCCCTCAAAGAGCCTCTAGAGAAGAGACAGACGTTAATTCAACACTCACACAGCAGATATAATTGCAGAAGTAGGTGATGATCTGAAGGAATGGACAGAGAGGCCTCAATCAGTCTGGTGGTTTCGTGACAATTCAAATAGTCCTGTCAGTAAATGTGGACATGGAGATGTGATATGGGGAAGGATCAGTGTGGGTGGAAAATAGCGAACAAAACATTGAATAATGTGTTAATAACTATTTGTAAAGATAATGAGATGAAAATTGTAGTCAATGCTTTTCTGTAGCTCTTGCATGCTTTATCAAGTGCATGTGTCACTTTTGTAATAATAATAAAAAGATTTAAAAAGAAATGCCAAAGAAGATAAAGGATTTGTAGTGTTTAACCCCTTTCTGAAGTTTTGGGTTTTTTAAACTTTTTTTAAGGCTTCTCAGTACTCAGGAGACTCGGGCCCTCCCAGTGATTCGTGGCCAGATGTGCAGGCAGTTCTGTGTGAAGGCTTCAGGATGCAGTGCAGCTTGGACCTCGTAGTGCTGGAGTCTGGGTGACCCTGGCCATGTTGAGGTCGCCTCCAGGATCTCAGCCAGTGAAGCTCAGGGTAACGTGTCAGTTCTGGGGTGTGAATGAGGGTTGGCCACATACAAGCTGTGCATCTGACCCCTTGTGCTATTTTCGGCTTCATAGTGCTCTGATTTTTTCTGAAATCTCTATCCTTACCTAGATGCTGTTATAGAGCTTAAAGGACAGCTCAAACCTTTATTCAGGTGGCTTTGCCATTTTGAAAATGTTAAATATAAAGAATAAAAAATTTCAAATGTTGTGAACTGTTGAATGAACAACAAGCACTTCTTCTAAGAGTGTTGCAGAGTAGAAAATGCCCCGAAATGAGCTGCCAGGTGGCTGTCTGTGTTTACTCTGTCATTTGAAAAGCGGCAGAGAGAACACATGCCTCCCATTGATGTATGGCCTTTTGTCTTCTGCTGTTAAATTATAAACCTCAAAAGAGGATTGTGTTTGGTTGTATGTAGCACTTGACTTAGGGCCTTTTTGAACAGGGTCTGCGTTTTTCACAGCCGAGAGCTGGTAAGGGTGATTCCAAGCCCCTCTCTGTCTTCTCGCTCTGATATCTTTCTCATAAGGGCTGTGTCTTCCTGCATGTCACTCCTGGCTCACAGGCGGTTCCTTGATCTAACAACCAAGGAGTCATAAAGGAGAGAAGGATAGTACCTCTTTTTTTTCTTCTTTTTTCAAGATGTAATTGCACTATTTATTATATTATTCTCTTCCTCCTACTTCATTTGTGATTCTGTTGCTTTTACTTTTCTAGTTTATCAAGATACAGGGTTAGTTTGTTTTCCTATTGTAAACTTAACAAATTTTTTATTATATCACTGTGAGAAAAACAAAGCTATTTAGTACTGGGTTTCAGACATACAGTGTTGCAGCACCCATCCGTCGACCAGTGCAATTCCCCACCACCAATGTCCTCAGTCTCCCTCCCTCATCCCCCACCCCACCTGCCTCTATGGCAGGCACTTTTCTTCTCTCTCTTCTTTCATGCATTGTGGTTTGCAATACATACACTGAGGGGTTATCACGCATAAGGGATGGTGCCTCTTAAGTCAGAATTCTACATCAGCAAAGGAGGAAGGATAGAGTGTTTACTAGTGAAGTAGAATCATTCCCTGAAATTTCCAACAGATTTTTACTTGCTTTTCCTGGTCTAATCTGAGGTCACATGCTTACAAGGGGGGGTCTCAGATAATCCTCACCAAAATTCAGGATTCTGTTAGTAAGAGAGATTGTAAGAATGGATATGGGTGAGTAACAAGCAGTGCCTTGAAAGAATGTAAGAATGGATATTGGGTGAGCAACAAGAGACTTCTACATATTTATTATCTTGTTCAGTGAAATTCAGTAGATTGAGTAAGACATAATTTACATGTAGGAAAGATTTAATGTTACTGCTGCTCCACATCCAATATTTAAAATAGCCTTCTGGTTTGAATCTGGCTAGTTTCTTGACAGACCTAATTAGTTTTTCACCACACAGGGTACCTGATAAGGAAGTTGTACTAGAAATTAGAGAGAAATCAGTTCTGCCATTCTCCTGTTTGCTGCTGCTGGCATTTTTTGGCGTTTTCACCACCCCATGCCTTTCTATAAGAGGATATTTAATGCCACTGCCTATCTATTTAGGAGAAGGTAATACTTCGGGGCTGAAGTGATAGTACAGTGGGGAGGGCATTTGCTTTTGCAGGTGGCCCACCCGGGTTCAATCCCCAACATCTCGTATGAATCCCCAAGCACCGCCAGGAGTAACTCCTGAGTGCAGAGTGAGGAGTACCCCTGAACATCATCAGTGTGACCCAAAAAGAAAATAAAAGTTCTTTGGGACTGCTCTAACCATACCATCGACAAGGTGACTTATGCACAACGCCCAATTGCCTCTCTCAGTTTTGGAGGTTGGAAAGTCCAAGATGAAGTTGTGGGCAGGTTCTATGTCTGTTGCTTGCCCACCTCAGTTCACAGAGGCCTGGGTTCTCGCTTCCTCAGGTGGTGGAAGGGGAAAGGAAGTACTTGATGTGTTGCTTTATGAAGACATGAATCCTTGAGCCCTTACCCTAATGATGGCAGCAACCTTCCAGAGGTCCAGCCTCCAGATGCCATCACATTGCTGCTAATTACTTTAAGAGACATAAGGCTTCTACATCCAAATTTGGGAAGGATCGGAAGTTTCAATTTACAGCCACTTCCAATGTGTAAGTCTTATCCAGGGCCCTTTCACATCATGGAATGCCATCCTTGGGTGGGATTCCCCTTGTCTTAGGACGCCTCGAGTGCTCCTTTGAAGGTGGGTATCAGTAGCACTACATAGACTATATTCTAGTAACACAATTTGGCTCCTAATTTTTTTTATTTATAAAAAATATTCATGTGGAGCCGGAGCAATAGTGTACTATTGGGAAGGGCATTTGCCTTGCATGCCACTGACCCAAGTTCTTTCCCCCGCATCCCATATGGTCCCCTAAGCACTGCCAAAAGTAATTCCTGAGTGCAGCACCAAGAATAACCGCTGAGCATCACTGGGTGTGACACAAAAATCAAAAAAAAATTGATTTGAGAAAAGTTTTAATACTTCCTTCCCATCTCTCTGTGGATCATCCCAGACTTCCTTGATCCACGTTCCACACAGCAAAGATCACATGTTTATAGGACAGGGATATGATTCCAGACACTAAAGGCAAACACTATAAAGTTTCACTGTAAAATATAGACAAAGGAAAGAGACTGATATTCTCACTCAGGAGCTTGTGAAGAGTTTGTTTCTTTCATATGTTCATTGACAGACAGTAGAGGGAGCGATTCCTGCCAGGTGCAGTATTGTACACCAGGGAGAAAAGAGAGAATTCACAGTCCCTGCCCCTGGAGCGCCAGCTTGATGAGGAAGACTTAAAGAAGTTACAAAACGGTTTATGGGAAAGAGTATGAAACAGAGGCTCTCACCTGTGTGTCTTTGTTACTTCATAACTAATCTACTTCAGAGCATCTCAAACTTGGTGGCTAGTGCCCCTTTCATAGAGAAACAAACTGTCGCACCTGGAGAGCAGACTTCTTAAGTGAACAGTGTGCCCCCAGTGCCCGAGGCCGCTGCCCTCCACCATCATTCCAGAGCTTCACCACCTATCCCTTCACCAGTGTACATGTACCACCACCAATGTCCTGCAGATTCTCCCCCTGCCCCCATGACAGGCACTTCTCTTTTTCATTTATTTTCTCATTTTTAAAAAATTTTATTATATCACCTTGAGATAGATAATTGCCAAGCTGTTCATGATTGGATTTCAGTCATACAGCACATTTTCCCAACTCTGATAGCCCCAACCCCACCTGCCTCTGTGGCAGGCACTTTTCTTCTCTCTCTCTCTCTCTCTTTTCTCTCTTTCTCTCTCTCTTTCTCTTTCTTCTTTTGCACACTTTGGTTTGTAATACCTATACTGAGAGGTTATGCATATCCCTTTACCTCCCTATATATGTGTGTGTATATATATACATATATATACATATACATATATATACATATACATATACATATACATATACATATACACATATATATACATATATATATATATATATATATATATATATATATATATATGGAGGTAAAGGGATATGTAACGTTATATAGGATGCTATCCCATGGGTAAAGATTTAAAGATGTTGGTCGGTTTGTTCACTGATGAGTACAAACTGGTAATAAGTCACTGGAAGAATGAAGGAGAGGAATAGCCAACATTTTTCTAAGCATTGGAGATTGTAGCCAGCAGCAGGAATAATTAGCAAAGATAAGAAAAAAGGTGAGACTTGAACAGGCTTGGGCAGAGTGCGTTGAAATTTTCAGAGGGACTGACCTATCATTGCAGGACTAGCATATGCAAATGTATGGATGTGGGGAGGAGTCCAGCGTGCTGGGAAAGTAGGAGTGATCTGGTGTCTTTTGCACTTAACCCATATGTGGAGAGTCATGGAATACAGCTCTGGAAAATTGGGACAGATTACAAAGCCCCTGATCTGACTTGCTTATCTGAAGACTTGCTAAACTAATTTGTATAATATAGAGAAAAATATTTTCTTCATTTGTTTTGAAGCTATTGTGCTTTTCCAAAGCATGACAGTTAGGAAAGAAACTCCTACTGGATATTCTTGGGCTTTCAATGGGGCCTGGAGGAATCAGATGACCTAGATTAGGAAGTGTGTTGTTTTAATCTTTCTCACCACTGTATAGTAGTAATACTTGGTAATAAAATTCAGTAGTAAATTTCAGTAAATGTATACAGAAATAGATGAAAAGATGTGCTTAAATACTATCTAGTGATTCCCAACATGAAAATCATAGGTGATGTCCAATCATTTCCGCCCTGGATTAGTTCTTATTCTTTCCCTCCTCACCCCTCCCCCAACATATGTCTGTCTAGTTTTTCTGTTGTGATACAAGTGCATGAGCTTTGGAGTCAGAACAAACTGGAATTTGGATCCTGGCTTCATTACTTCCTAGATGCATGGCTTTAAGCCAGTCTCTCTTCCCTGTGAAAGTTTCAGATAGCTTTTGGAACTTAGTAGACATTCAATAGTAGGTGAATATTTTTTATGAGAATAGAGTGGAATGAGGTATCTGAATAGCAGTTTGGAAAGCAAACGCAAGACTGGGAAACATTGATGGGTTTATTTATGATCCATCATTGCCAGGCCATTGAAAAATGACACCTTTGACGTTCTACTGGATTTATGTCTCCATTAAAGAAGTCCACCACAAAGGAAATGTTTACCAACTAAATAATAGAAAGGGTCTGGGCCAAACTGATAGGACAGTAGGTAGGGCACTTCCTTTGCATGTGGATTCTGTCACCCCATATGGTCCCTAGAGCCAGCCAGGAGTGATCCCTAAGCAGAGCCGGGCATAAACCCAAAGCACCACTGGGTAGTCCCCCACCCAAATAATAATAGTACATGTATGGATCATACATGTACTGTATTTCTAATATATACTGACAATTTCAGGTGAGCCTTAATAATTCTGTGAAGTTGGGAGTGTACTAACAAGTTCAAAGTTGTCAGTTTGCTTCCTGGAAGCAGTTCAGTTAATTCAATAGAGGGAAGGGTTTGCCTTTTCATTCTGGAGACTCCATCCTTTCCCTCTTGGGAAAGGCCCTTCACATTCATGTCTTGAGGTGGTTCAGGAATCTTAGATGGATTTTGAAACCCAATGATGTGTCACATTCTGTGCTAATTGCTTTTCTACCAACATCTTTCATGAAATGTAATGGCATTGTATCATTTCCTCTTATTCTTTTAGGAAGTTTAGAGAAGTAAAAGATACCGTTCAGCTTCCCTGGAAGTCGTGGAATTGGGATTTTCTTCCATTGTTTTTTTGAGTTCCTTGTGCATCTTTAACAGTTCCTTCCGAAATTCCTCTTCAGAGAGGTTATATAGCTCATCGTTATTGCTTGACTCATCTGTATTAGTGACTTCAATCATTGAGCTTGAAGGAATTCTGCATTGCTTTACCATAATGACTACTATAGGTTGAAAATGTGTGTTCTGGGTGACTAGTCAATAGAGTTAGTAGGTGCCTGAATTACTTTGCAGTTAGGGATGGATAACAAAGAATGTAGGGGTAAATGCTCAGTGGTATCTCAGATAGATAGATATTACTTAGTGCATCCACGCTGTTTTAAATTTTGGGGTGTCAGTGGGTGGTTCTGGAGTCAGGGAGTCGGGGTGGAAGTAGTTTGGCAGAAGATCCGAAGAATCTGGGTGTGGCTTGGCCCCCTTCTCAAAGTTCCAGCCCTTTAACCTGGAACTGAGTACCTCGGGAAGTGCCCGCTGCGGGAGCGCGGAGTTGGGATTTTCTGCCCCGAGTTCCTAACTCTCAGGCTTTGCCTTTTTCTTGGCACAGGTATTCTGTGCATACATCAAGCTTTGCTGATGAAAGATTATCATTCACCTAACTCAGATTAGAACAATATGAATTGCTGACACAAGATAGCATTCAATGTCCAGTGATCATGAAATATTAGCAGAATCATTTGTGAAGGTAACGTCAGCAATCATCCATTAAATGAACTCAGTAGTAAAATGTTCTCTTGATGGTCTGCTTGTTCAAACAAGCATTACAAAATTCTGCATGCATTTGTTATTGACTTCAGAAATTGTGTCAGATGTAACACACTTAAATAATTAATTTTACTGAATGTGATGTTGAGCTGTAACTTTGAATATACTATGCATAGGTATAAAATAATTTGGAGTATGTCTAGTTTTTAAGAAAAAAAATGATAAAAACCAATGAAATTATCTCTTATTTTGTAGCCAGATGTAATAGGACTTTTTTTCCTATTACATCATATTATGCAGATTAAAATTCTTCTTGGAGTATAAATCCAGCATTTTGGAAAAGAGTATTAGTTCTGATTCTTTCAGTATAATGTTTCTGCAGATTATATTTTGTGATTCAAAAAGTCCAAACTGTCTGATATTCTTGAAAGGCCTGGACAAAAACATGGGCCGTAAATAAGTCTGATTTTTAGAAAAACTTTTGGGGGATTATACTCCTGACCCTGCACTCAGGAATTACTTCTGCAGTGCTTGGGGCCATATAGGATGCCTGGGATTGAACTCGGGTTGGCCATATGCGAGGCAAACGTCCTACACTCTGTACTGTCACTCTGGCCCCAAGTCTGATTTTGATGTGATCACATAGCTTCATGCTATTCCTGACTCGGACTTGATCCTTCATAGATACTATCTACATAGTGACTTACGAGGGACTATGTGAAATAGGGTGGATTATTCATGCAATCAAAAATTTTCAGCTTCTTTTTTCCATTTTTTGGCAGGGAGGGATTTTTGCCATGACCTGGTGTTATATACTTGGTTGTGGTGCTTGCATGCTCATTGAGGTTTTCACCAGGCATCAAGCACTTTAGTTGCTGTGCTCACAAGCTCTTTACGACCATGCTGGGGATTACACTCTCATGTGCAGTACTGCTGGGAAGCAGCTTTTCTGCCTCCCTGCCTGCAAGACAGGTGCTCTGCCACTGAGCGGGCTTGTTCATGCAGCTTTATTCCATTCTAATAAAGAGACCACACACCCCCTCTCTCCCAAGCTTCCTTTTTTAATTTATTTTTTATTTTGGTAACTTCAACAACTGCTCCAGGGAGCAACTGCCATTAGGCAATTTCATCGTGTGTATCGTGCTGGAATTTGACCTTTGTTTACTTAAACATTATTCAGCCCTAGTGTAAAACATACTGCTGGGGCCCTTTAAAATTTTTTTTGTTATATTTTTAATTCAACTCTAAAGACAATTCAAGTGAGAAACTTGAGTGCATTGATTTTGTTCTTTGAGTCATTGCACTGTAATTAGCTGAGTTGCGTTTTAAATACAGCACAAGAACATCTTTCTTGTCTGTTTATGTCAGAAAAAATGGCTAATGAGCACTTATCAAAAAGATGAACATTTTTTCATTAGATTAAGTAAAATCAAAACAGATTTATAATGTACTATTATGTTTCAGCTTGGAATAAATTGAGTAAAATAGCTAATATCTTCACAGCTTCCTGAGACTTGCTCTGCATAGCTGGGCCTCCTCCCCCACACACTGAGTTTCAGCATATGGCCTATTTGTGGCGAATTTCCTTTGTGGCACATTCACAAAAGATTTGGAGTGCCCTTAGATTATTTCTAAAATTCTGAATATCTGTAAAGCAGGTGTTAAGTTTGATGACCTCTGAATTATGCCAGTGTGAGTTACAGCTTAATAATACAGTTGTTTAAAATTGGTTTTGAAAACGACTTCCCCTGTTTTCTCTTAGTGGTCGGTCAGAATAGTCCCTGGTACTTAGTGTTGCACAGAGCATTCTTCTACTTGGAGATTTTTGTGTGCTTGTCCAAGGGGCTGAACAGTAGCTTGTGTGTCTTACCAAGAGATGCAGATGATGAAGAATGATTCCTTAGGAAAACTTGGTGTAAAAATGTGCAAGTTTAAGAAACTTCTCTTTTAAAATGTCACTGAGATGGTGGATAATTCTTAGGCCACCCTGTATTCTAAGTCTCTGCAGTCTCTTCTGCTATGGGAGAGTACATTGTCTCCTTCTTTATCAGGACTGTGTGCATGTCTCATGCAAGGCAAACGCCCTCCCCACTGATTGCTCTGGGCGTCCCCCTTTTTTTTAAATTATTTTTTATTAACCCTATGACTCACAGACATGGGACAGAGCTGCTACTGGCTCTCCCTGTGCCCAGCCGCTCACGAGGCACCCGGGAAGGATGGCGGGTTCTAGCCCTGCCCGCCACCCCAGCAGAGCCTTGCAACAAGCCAGATGACCCCCCCACTCCATGAGGGCCTCCATTTTCCACATCTGGACTTCCCCCTCGTCAGAACTCCAGCAGACCAGCCTATCACAGCCCGGCTCGCGCGGCCTCACGGTTCATCAATAAATGCTGGATTTAGAGATGACTACAAGAGTATGCTACCCGCACGGCAGAGCCTGGCAAGCTACCCGTGTTGTATTTGATATGCCAAATACCAGTAACAATTTTAGACCTCATTTCCCATGACCTGATGGAATGGTTTGAGGCTCTTTATGTTCCTGGAGCAAGCAGGTGTTCTTGGGCTCTACTTGCATGAGACAGGTCATATGGAGATGTTACTGGTGCCCGCTCGAGCAAATCGATGATGAGTGGGAAGACAGTGATACAGGGACACAGTGTGCATGTCTCCATACCTACAAAGAAACCAATATAACCTAGATAGCCCACAGCTTCTGTGGGTAAAGAATAAGCATAAACTGAACCTTTATGTTAAGTGCATCGTAGAATACATCCCTACATACATACAGACTTTATACAGTGTGTGTGAATAACTTAAATTTTCCTGGGCACTTGCGTCTTAATGTAATCACAGTTACTTTTATGGGAAGTAATTTTAATTGAATTATAGCACATTCATGTTTGGAAGAAGCTTGCTGTTTTTCTATCATGTAATATAGTCATGTACAAAAACAGTGAAAATAAAAAAGACATAGGACCAGAGTGATAGTACAGTGGGTAGGTGTTTGTTTTGTTCGCGGCCAACCCAGGTTCGATCCCTGGCCTTCTTAATGGTCCCCCAAGCACCACCAGGAGTAATCCTTGAGCATTGCTGGGTGTGGTCCCCCAAAAAGCCAAAAAATATATGCATGCACTCATGTAAATACCATCCAGACCAAGGTGTAGAACATTACTAACACCAGTGGTTTGCTTTCTGCACCTTCCAGTCATTATTCCCTCCCCAAAGAAATTGGCATCCTGATTTATATCATTGTAGATGGCTTCTGAAGTTTTGAAATTTTATATAAATGGAATATGACAGGTATTTTTGTGCTCGCCTTTTCCCTCTTGAGTTGTTTTTAAGATTTATTAATGTAAACTTATGTAGCATATTAATATTGTTATATAGTATAAAAATTTTGAGAATTTTGACTGAGAATTGCTGTTGGTGCTCCAAGCCCTCTTGAGCACTGTATAGAACCCCCCACTACAAAGGAGTTCTTTGTATATTTTAAGTATACATTCTTTGTTGATTATTGCATTGCATGCCTCACTGGTCTTTAAAAATTAATGTTCTTAATTTTAAAGTAGTTGGAGTTATTAGTATTCTGTTATAGTGGTTGTTGTGTTACTTATTCCTAGATTATATTGCTTACTTCACTGTAAGACTAGCACATTTTTTTTGTTTTTTTTTTTTTTTTGGGGGTCACACCCAGAAATGCTCAGGGGTTACTCCTGGCTCTGCACTCAGGAATTCATCCTGGCAGTTCTCAGGGGACCATATGGGATGCTGGGAATCGAACCTGGGTCAGCCGTGTGTAAGGCAAACTCCCTACCCGCTCTGCTATTGCTCAGGCCCTAGCATATGTTATGAAACATTTTTTTCCTTTATCCTTGGATTTGTATTATACATGGAATGATTTTTTTATGCCTATTTTGAGGTAGCATAAAGTGAATTAAAGTATCAATCGCTTGTAATCTCTTGTCTTCCCATTGTTCATCGATTTGCTCGAGCGGATGCCAACATCTCCATTCATTGGGAATGAGGTCCATCATTGTTACTGTTTTTGGCATATTGAATACACCAGGGGTAGCTTGTCAGGCTCTGCTGCGGCTCTGGGTTCATCCCAGGGGGCCCAGTCTTTTTCTGTGTCAGTATCAATCCAAAAGGGTAAAAGCAACAAGTGCTGGAATGGATGTGGGGAAAAGGGGACTCTCATACAATGTTGATGGGATTGTCAACTTGTACAACCTTTCTGGAAAACAATATGGACGTTCCTCCAAAGACTAGAAATTGAGCTCCCTTCTGACCCAGCCATACCACTCCTGGGAATATACCCTGGGAAGCCAAAAACACACAGCGGAAACACAATCTGCACTTTTATTTTCATAGCAGCACTATTCACAATAGCCAGAACCTGGAAACAACCAGTATGCCTGAGAACTGATGACTGGATAAAGAAACTGTGGGTATATCTACACAGTGGAATACTATGCAGCTGTTAGGAAAAACGAAGTTATGAAATTTGCCTCTAAATGGATGGACATGGAAAGGATCATGTTGAGTGAAATTAGTCAGATGGAAAGAGATATAGAATGACTGCATTTATTTGCATGACATAAATATATCAAGTGGTCTACAAAGGGAAATTACCGAAATGTGAGGGAGTCAGAGGTTAGGTAAGACAGAAAAGGGAAAAATAAATGTGTGAATAAATGTCAAAAGGGCTAATACCAACCTCACTGTCACTGTCACTGTATCACTGTCTTCCCGTTCATCATCG
>JAJIBD010007645.1:0-74951 GCA_021461705.1 Cryptotis parvus | reverse complement strand
AAAGGCAAAGGGGAGAAAGAGAGCAGAAGAAAGCAGGCTATAGTTTTTATATTTCTACAACACAGACTGTCCACACCAATGGGAAGCAGTTGGGGTCAAATCCCCTCAGGTAACTTCTCCCAGGACCTCACCTAGGTCCTTTGAGATGTTAATGTTGCCCAGCTAAGATCTGCTTTGGAAGTGCCCCCTCTGGGTAGAGTGGAGGAGGGGCATCTGAGATGAACTGTATCTCAGAATACACAGGCATGCATCTGTACCAAAGAATATTCTACAGCTAGGTATATATTTCTCCAAGCCTTCACAAGATTCTCGTCTTTACTTTATAGTTGTTTTGTATATTAGCCTTTGGACTTATTAGAGAGCCACACGTGCTTGCTTGGAGGCAAACAGCATTTCTCTCAGAAGAGGATCTCTATTATCTTAGAGATCCAACGTGGCCAGGTAAATATACTGAAAAGATCTAGCTAGTCCCACGATGATTGTGGTACATGAGAGAAAATATTTATACCAGCGAACACAGAATACATGGTAAGTAGACTGCCACATTCAAACTGTTTTCCACCCCTTGTCTACAAAGTGGCCTGCAGGAGGTAACTCCAGGCGAGATGCAGAGTCTCTGGGCAACAGTGTACTGCAACAATCTCTTATGTTAAAACACTGGAGAGAGAAAGAGAGAGAGAAAGAGAGAGAAAGAGAGAGATAGCATAAAGAAATAAAAAAAGAAACATTACTGATTTCACATTATCTTCAACCTCTCATTTCTTTTCATTCCTACCATTTACTTTCTTTCTTTCTCACCTAAAATAATTTTTTAGTAATTTTAATTTATACTGACCAGACAATACTGCATACTATTTTAAAAATCCGCTTCTATGAAAGCTGTATTCCTTCAATCTATAAACCTATTATTCATTCCCTAAACTGAAAGAAAGGGTTCTTTTCAAATTCAGGTTCTGTGTCTTTGAACCAAGGGAAAGCTATGTAAAGTCTTTTTCTACGACATGGGGTTTCCTGAGACTGAGTGACAGTTGTATCAAAGCCGTACCTTGCTTGGCTTCAACTAACTTGCCCAAAAAATGTTCTTGCAGTTCCTCTTCTAGCAAAAGCTTTAGAATATGAACCATCTAAAAAAAATAGCTTGTGTACAGTCTTTTTCAGCTTCTTCATACCTATTAAAAATAACCAGCAGAGGAAATAGAACTCATTACAAATAAATGAAGTGAAGCAAAGTAATGACACTTGTAAAAGCATGCATATAATTTCAATTACCAAATACCAACTCTGCGAATATAAAAAGGACTAGCGTCTAATCTTTCTTTTTGGGGGTCTGAGGGAAGGAAGCGGGACCAGCCTAGTTTTGCTCCGGGCTAACTGATGGTGTTGCCCAGGGGAACATACATAGTGCAGTGATCAAACTGGGGAAAGGAAGGAGCTCCGTAGGTCCTGTACTAGCTTCCAAGCCCATATTTTAAGTGCTTCCACTTTCACCAAATCTTGGAGTAATATGGTCAGGAACAAGAACGATGATAAAATGAGAAAGACAGAGAAGACTAAAGCTGTCTTTAGTCCACTGCCTTCCGACATTTATATTCTATCTTGTGTAACAGATTAATAAAAACTACCAATAACAGGAACTATAGCTATTAAATTTGAGAACTCACTGTATCACTGTCTTCCCGTTCATCATCGATTTGCTTGAGCAGGCCCCAGTAACATCTCCATATGTCCTGTCTCATACTAGTAGAGCCTAAGGGCATCTGCTTGCTCCAAGAACATAAAGAGCCTCAATCCATTCCGAATGAGGTCTATAATTGTTACTGGTATTTGGCATATCAAATACAACACGGGTAGCTTGCCTGGCTCTGCCGTGTGGGTAGCATACTCTTGTAGGCATCTCTTCTCAGCATTAGTCAAAACTAAGATCTGAAACTTTTAAATCAATGCAAAATTCTTAAATAGCAAGTCAGAATTTTCAGAAACTTCGGTAGGAAGACATGCAATGATCTTTACTCTGATCAAAATAATGTCTCTCACGTCTATGGTTAAATATACAACCGCATTTACTTTTATGACAGGTTAAGGATTTCTGACTGAGGTCATTTGAGAAATCTGAAAACTTGAACGGGAAAAACTATAGTCTTTTTTTTTTTCTTTTTTTTTTTGGCTTTTTTGGGGTCACTCCTGTGATGCTCAGGAGTTACTTTTGGCTCTGCATTCAGGAATTACTCCTGGCGGTTCTCGGGAAACCATATGGGATGCTGGGATCAAACCTGGATCGGCTGAGTGCAAACACCCTACTACCCTCTGTACTATCACTCCAGCCCCAAAACGATATAGTCTTAATTTTCACTAACTTTTACACAAACCTTGTTTCATTCCATTGCAAATAGAGACAACACCATAGTGATGAATGACCAATTAAAAAATATTTTTTAGACTACTTTATTTACAATTGTGAAAAATGACTTAAAAATACCGTTCATGCTCATCACTGCTTCAGAATTCCAGAAGTGACTTTTGTGTGTGATCCCAGAAAGCCCTGGATGTCAGTGAGTGCTGACACACTGGATGTCAGTGTGAGTGCTCGCCCGCCAACTGCAGTGCGGCTTCGACCCGAGTGACCCCAGGGTCTGCACATTGAGATCAAATCTTGTCACTCTTTATGCAATCACAGATCTGTTGCTTGGAGGCATTACTATCAGCTCCCAATCAATTAGCTGAAGACCTTATGCTAACAATCACCCCAAATTTTTAAGAGATTTTAGTTTCAACCTGCTTCGCTTTCACATCTCATAAATATAGGGGGAAATACCACAGTATATATCACTATACCAGAATCTTAATATTCTTAAAACTCTACTTCAATATAACTTGTTTAATTTTATGTAATAAACAAAAATATTGTTCTCAGAAAGGTATAAACCATATAGCCAAGGGATAATAGCAAAAAATTAGTTTAGAATTCCTGTTTATAATATACGGGGGAGGTGGGAGGGAGCAGAGTCATAGGAGTTTGCCATGCATGCAGCTGACCCAAATTCAATTCCTGGCATCCCATATGGTCCCAAAGCACTGCCAGGAGTAATTCCTGACAGGATTTATCTCTGAGCACCTCCAGGATAACTTTTTTTTTTTTTGCTTTTTTGGGTCACACCCAGCAATGCGCAGGGGTTTCTCCTGGCTCTTCACTCAGGAATCACTTCTGGCGGTGCTCGGGGGACCATATGGGATGCCGGGATCGAACCCTGGGCAGCATGGGCCGGCCGTGCAAGGCAAACACCCTACCCGCTGGGCTAGAGCTCCAGCCCCACCAGGATAACTTTTTTATGGCCCCACTCCCCCAAAAAAACTTATTTTCTTTGGTACTGGGAATTGAACCTAGGACCTCACACATGCAAAGCAAGTGCCCTACGACTGAGCTACGCCCCTTGCCCTGTAGGCTGTGTTGTATTTTGTTTTAAAACACACTTTTTGCCCTTTAGTTCCTAAAAATATTTGTCACTAGTATGTAGAACATTATTATAAGGTATACAAAGACCTAAGACAGTTTCTGCCACCAAATACTACACTATGGAGATAGCGCAAAGGGCGGAGCACAAGTTTTGAGTGCAAGAGCCTCAGGTGCAATCCCAGGCACGGTGTGGCCCCCCCAAGTACCACCAGGAGCAAGCCCTGGGCAAGAGAAGCCAAGAGTCAAGAGGAGCCCCTGTGGACACCAACCCAAAAGTTAAAAAACTAAAGTTATTATGCTACTGACTAACAAAATCCCTGAGAAAATTCACAGATTGGCTAAAATCACAGAGCCAAGTTTTCAATATACAGGTAATCAATCAACAGCTCAAAGACATAAATGCCCTTAGTTATAGATATATAGAATTATACCAAACATTTCTCTAAAGTTTTCCCAAAGATTCTGATGTTAAATACAATTTTTAAAATCACCCATTTATAACACACACAAAACTATTAAAAACATTAAAATGGGGGGGTCAACAGTGGGTAAGGCACTTGTCTTGCATGCGGCCACGCCAGTTTCAGTCCCCAGCACCCCATCAGGTTCCCTGGAGCCTGTCAGGAGTGATTTCTGAGCACAGAAGAGGGGTAAGCCCTGAGCACTGCTGGGTGTAACCCCAAAACAAAACAAAATTAAAATGTAAAATACCAGACTAGTAAAAGGGGGGAAGACATTACAGAGAGCTACCCTGTATCATGTGACTAGTACAAACACACACTCTTGAGTAAATTTTAACTTACTGTTTAAAGAAAACTTCATTTTCACTCTGAGAAGCAGTGAGTGTAACCAATACTTACTTCTGCATCTTCAGATAGGCCATTGCTCTATTAGCAGGAAGAAGAGCATTGGCGCCATCTGCTGCTATCCCCGAGTATAGCATTCAATTGCTCTTTCATATTTCCCCTTCTTTGAAAAAATGCATTTCCCTGTAATTGCAGAGAAAAGTATAAGGAAAAAAATTTTAAATATGCAACAAAAGGGGGAGTCAGGGCCAAATATTAAAAAGAAAAACCCTCAAAAATATTAATATTACATCACTTGTCACTTGTCTTCCCATTGTTTATCAATTTGCTCGAGCGGGCACCAGTAACATCAGTAAACTAAACTCTCACGGCAGAGCCTGGCAAGCTACCCATGGTATATTCTATATGCCAAAAACAGTAACAATGGACCTCATTCCCAACGAATGGAGACATTGCCCGCTAGAGCAAATCAATTAACAACGGAAGACAAGTGGATACAAGTGAACTAAATTCTAATGTGATTACTAAACATCTTTTTCTTTTGGTCTTTGGGACACACCCGGTGCTCAGGGGTTACTCCTGGCTCTGCACTCAGCAATTACTCCTGGCAGTGCTCAGGGGACCATATGGGATGCAGGGGATTATAACCTGGTTGGCCGGTGCAAGGGAAACGCCCTACCCACTGTACTATCGCTGGCTTCCTAATGTGACTGCTAAAACAGGTCCTAATACATATTTTTTGAACATTTTTTTAAAAAAGGGGTGGGGGCTGGAGTGACAGTACAGTGGATAGGGCATCTGCCATGCACATGGCCAACCCAAGTTCGATCCCCAGCGCCCCATATGGTCCCTTGAACACTGCCAGGAGTAATTCCTGAGTGCAGAAGTGACCCCCTGAGCATTGCTGGGTATGATCCAAAAGCAAAAATAGAAAAACACCTACCATATTAATTTGTCACATTAATCATTACTTTGTTAGGAGGAACGATTGGGAGAGTCCTAGAAGCAAGTGGGGGGGCCCACAAAGGGGACCAGAGTGAGCCACGTGTAGGACATACTAACTAGCTCCAACAACTATTTTTATTGGTGGTTATGGTTTGTTTTTATTTGGAGCTGTGCTTTGGCAGTACTGGGGCTGACTCTTGGCTCTCTGCTCAGTAATCAAATGTGGTGCTGGGGGTTGAAGTAGGGTGGGCCACGTGAAAGAAAACACTTTATCCCCTGCACTGGTTTTCCAGCCCCCTCCGGCATTACTCTATTGGTGCAAGTAACACTGTTAAAGACATTGTTAAAGTCATATGAGAAGTTATCACAGTATTTCCCAGCTTCAATCATCCACGTGAAAGAACAGTAGCAGAAATGCACAGCCCACCCTTTGGCAGTACACACTCAATTACTGGGCTGTACATCCTAATCTAACTATAATGTTTGGGGGTTGGGGTTTTTTTTTTTTTTTTTTTGCTTTTTGGGTCTATTTTAATTTTCAGGGGCTATTCCTGGCTCTTCGCTCAGGAATTACTCCTGGTGGTGCTCAGGGGACTACATGGGATGCAAGGCAAATGCCCTACCCGCTGTACTATCGCTCCGGCCTCTGTTTTGGGAAGGCAGGGTACCCTTCTTAAGATTCTTGACCAGAGCCGGAGCAACAGCACAGTGGGTAGGGCATTTGCCTTCCATGCGTCGACCAGGGTTTGATCCCGGCATCCCATAGGGTCCCCCAAGCACTGCCCGAGCAATTTTGAGTGCAGAGCCAGGAATAACTCCTGAGCATTGCTGAGTGTGACCCAAAGAGCACCTGTATCACTTGTATCACTTGTCTTCCCGCTGTTTATCAATTTGCTTGAGCGGGCACCAGTAACATCTCCATACATCCTGTAGCGTGGTAGTGTAGCCCAAGGGCATCTGCTCACTCCAGGAACGCCAAGAGCCTCAGACCATTCCTTCAGGTCATGAGAATGAGGTCTATAATTGCTACTGTTCGGCATATCAAATACAACACGGGTAGCATGCGGTGCAGATGGTATACTCTCAGTAGTAGGCTCTCATCTCGCATTTACTAATGAACGGCAACAGGGAGAATCGGCTTTTCTCTTGGGTGGAGCTCTGACGAGCTGTGGAGTCTGGATGTGGAAAATGGCGGCCCTCATGGTGTGGGGGTTCCTCTGGCTTCTTGCAAGGCTCTGTTGGTATGGTGGGCCAGGGCTAGAACTCGCCTTCCCTCCTGGGTGCCTCATGATCAGCTGAGGAGAGCCGGTAGCAGCTCTGCCCCGTGTGTCTGAGTGACCCAAAGAGCAAAAAAAAAAAATAAAAAGATTCTTGACCAACTGGGCTGGTGGTTCGATGTAAAGGCTGAGACAGTGATGCAGCTTGGCCTGGGGTGCTGGGAAGGACCCAGACTACCCAGATGATGGCGAGGCTGCCAGGGCTAAGGCCTGAACCACGTAGTGCCAGGGACTGAACCAGGGTCGCCCATACACAAGGACAGTGCCTTAGCTCTTGTACGATCTCACTAGCCCCTATGACAGTTATAACAACAATCATTCCATAGAATTTAGATCCACGAAAAGCTATAAATACACTAAATCAAATCTCAACTCAGTCTTTCTAGAGATACCTCAGTAGTGAAAAAAAATTACAGGGCTAGAGAGAAACCAGAGAAGTTTAAGGTGCTTATTTTGCATATAGCTAACCCTGGTCTGATGCCCAGCACCACCATGGGCCCCTGAGCACCACAAGGTAAGGCCCAATCCCCCACCCCAAAGTTATAAATCTTAATATAAGTATTGTGATTGACATTTAGGCCCCAGCCAGGGTTAGGGTGAAGTCTCCCAAGATGCCCCAAGGGGTGGCGTGCCCAGAACTGTGAAGAGGGCTTGAGGGGACACCATGTGAGACACGGGTTATTAACAAGCAAGATCAATTACTGTGTGCCTGCTACGGGAACAGGCTTGGCGAGAGGGGGCAGGCAGCAGGGACACTGGTGGAAGGAAGGTCACACTGGTCTGGTAGTAGGATTGTGTTGGAACACTGAACACCTGAAGCAACTGTATTCTGGAAATCATGGTGTTTAAAGATTCAAATATAGAACTGCAAGTTATTTGCCTCCCAAGGCGCCCGGGAGGGATGATGGGTTCTAGCCCTGGCCCACCATCCCAGCAGAGCCTCCGAACAAGCCAGAAGACCCCCCACTCCATGAGGGCCTCCATTTTCCACATCCGACTTCTCTCTCGTCAGACCTCCACCCAGCATACCAGCCTATCAGCGCCTGGCTCATCAAGTTCCACCCTGCAGCAGTCTTTCTTAAATCCGCTCAGGTATGCCAGTCCAGAGACTCGCAGACATGGGGCAGAGCTGCTACTGGCTCTCCCCTGTGACCAGCCGCTCACGAGGCGCCCGGGAGGGATGGTGGGTTCTAGCCCTGACCCACCATCCCAGCAGAGCCTCGCAACAAGCCAGAAGACCCCCCACTCCATGAGGGCCTCCATTTTCCACATCCGGACTTCTCTCTCGTCAGACCTCTACCCAGCATACCAGCCTATCAGCGCCCACAAGCGGCGCCGGGTTCATCAATAAATGCTGGACTTAGAGATGCCTACAAGAGTATGCTACCTGCACGGCAGAGCCTGGCAAGCTACCCGTGTTGTATTTGATATATATGCCAAATACCAGTAACAATTATAGACCTCATTCCAGAATGGATTGTGGCTCTTTATGTTCCTGGAGCAAGCAGATGCCTTGGGCTCTACTAGCATGAGACAGGACATATGGAGATATTACTGGGGCCCGCTCAAGCAAATCGATGATGAATGGGAAAACAGTGATACAGTGAACAGTGAAGTTATTTTTAAATTAAATGTACAACTCTATAAATGAAACACTCAAAAAAAAATTTTTTTTTTTTTTTTTTTTTGCTTTTTGGGTCACACCCGGCAATGCTCAGGGGTTTCTCCTGGCTCTGCACTCAGCAATTAGCTCCCGGTGGTGCTCGGGGACCATATGGGATGCAGGCTCGAACCCGGGCGGCATAGGCCAGCCGCTGCAAGGCAAACGCCCTACCCGCTGGACTGTCGCTCCGGCCACTCAAAAAATATTTTTTTCCCTAAACTTAAGTGTCTTTAAATATGTATGGTTATCTTCTTAAATTTGTAATTACTCAAATTTTTTAATTAGTAGGCTCCAGAGGTACTGGTATACTGAATTTTCAGTTGTTATTGAAGAATTTTAAAATAGTAAGAATTCAAAAACAGAAACTTAGTGGGGCTGGAGCCATAGTAAAGGGTAGGGCTCTTGCCCTGTATGCAGATGGCAGGGGCTGGATCCCCAATACCACATATGGTCCCCAAGTCCTGCCAGGAGTGATCCTGAATGCAGAGTCAGGAGTAAGCACTGAACACAGCCGGGTGTGGCCCCAAAATGAAACAGAACAAACTAGACAGAAACTTAACTGACACGCAAGAAACTAAGAGCAAACACTCAGCAAAGCCCAAGGCGGACCCCCGAGCATTACCAGGTCCTTCTGCGACAGGGCCTGCTGCTTACTCTGGTTTTCTTCTATCTTTCTCTCTTCTTCCGTTGACTTCATGACTGGATCAACTTCCTTTGAATAAGAGTTTTCTTTGGATGTTAATGCCTAGAAAATACAGCATCAACTGAAATCAAAGATAATAATATAACTGCCTTTAAAACTAGCTAATGGCTCAAATATATTAGAATTTCTACATTTCAAATGAGCGAAGTAATATTTACTCGCTCAAAATGAAAGTCTACTAGAGTAGCACAGCGGCAGAGGGCCCTGCAAGTGATGGGGCCCAGGGTTCGATGCCTGGCACCCCACCATAAAATCTTTCTGCTTAAAGTCTTTCCAAAAATAAACATAGGCATAATAAATTTAATATGCATCTTGCTCCAATTCAAGTTAATCCACTGTTAGTGCAAACTGTTTTTCATTTGCTGAGCCAGGGACTGAAGCCGTGCAAGGCTTACACTTCACTACTCAGCGACATCCCAGTTCCTAGATGTTTATTTTTCAACAAATATTTACTGAATTGCTATGCTTATTGAATGAGCCAAGCGCCATTCTTGGAATGAAGCCAACAAAGCTTATTAAAACAATACAGAATTCACCAATTTAGCTATTACTGACTAAAACAAAGCGCAAAACACATAACAGTTTATAATCATAATCAAGTAAACGTGTTTTCTCACAGGTTTTATGTGCAATAAGTAAAGGCAATATTTAAAAGTAGATTTCCCCCAATTGTTTTTTTTCTGAAAGTGCAACAGATGGCATGACTTTAATCCAATGGCAAAATGAAAGAAATATGGAACTGACTCATCTGACAAGAAATTTTACACTTAAATAGTAACTATATTCTTATTGTGAAAAAGTGGGTTTTATTCTTGCTAAGCTATAAAATATAAAGATGGGATAACTTAAAAATTACAAAATCAAAGATATGTGCGTAAGTTTAGTATAGAAATCAATGCATAATAAGGCATAGAAGTGGGGCGGAGCGATAGCCCAGCGGGTAGGGTGTTTGCCTTGCATGCGGCTGGCCTGTGCCGCCCGGGTTCGATCCTCGGCATCCCATATGGTCCCCCGAGCACCGCTAGGAGTAATTCCTGAGTGCAGAGCCAGGAGTAACCCCTGGCATCGCCGGGTGTGACCCCCCCATAAAAAAGCAAAAAAAAAAAAAAAAAAAACAATAATAAGGCATAGAAGAAAAATCCGTGGGACAACCCAAAAATAACTTTCACAGACAGCCACAGTTCTAAAGATCTCAGACTGTTTTTAAGATGATGAAAGATGTTCAGATATCATTATACTACCACTTTTTAAGATGGTTAAAAAAAAATTTTTTTTTTTTTTGTTAAAAAATTTTAAGTAGGCCTGGGTGAGGGGAGAGGGCCCCTCACCTGTTCTGCTTGCAGAACTGTTCTGCTTGCAGGCTGGGTGGGGGCACCTCCGGGGAGTGCCGGAGACCTGCTGCTCCTGGCTGGCAGGGCTGGGAGGGTGACGACCTGCATCTGGGCTTCGCTCAGGCCGGCCTCTGCTTCAGCCCACTGACATGGCCTCACTCATTTAGCGTTTTGTGTTTGTTCATGGTTTTTTTTTTATTTATTCATTCATTCATTCATTCATTCATTCATTCATTCATTCATTTATTTGCGTTTTTGGATCACACCCGGCAATGCTTAGGGGTTACTCCTGGCTCTGCACTCAGGAATTACTCCTGGCGGTGCTCGGGGGCATAATGGGCTGCCGTGTGTGCTGCGCACAAGTACTCCCCACTGTACTGTCGCTCCAGCTCCCTGTTCTTTACATCTGATGTTGTTTAATAATTTTAGGCTGTGTTCAGTCTAGCAGTTTACTATGTGCCTCGGAAATTGTCACGAGAGAGCTCTGACAATGAATCTGAATGAAACGTGAGTTCTCCAGCTGACCGGTGTTTGGATACCTTTCAAGTTGTTCTCCCTGTTCTAGCCCTTTCTGGTTTCTGTACCACAGTTCTGATGCTCAGGGGATCCTCCTGGCTCTGTACTCAGGAATTACTCCTGGCAGTGCTCAGGGCCCACCTGGGGTACGGGGGGCAGAAATTGGGTCTGCTGCCTGCAAGGCAAACGCCTCCCGCGTGTGTCGCTCCTGACCCTGGGCTGACCTTTCTCGTTTTCTTGGGTTTCGTGGAATACAGTCAGGCGCGTGAATGGGACCTCGGCATCCTGCTCGTGTTGCATGATGCGCATCAGCCCTGGCTTTTAAATGTTTTCTGTTCCTTCTCGGCCCGTTGGTCATGCTCAGGGCTTACTCCTGGCCCTGCCCTCGGGCATGACACCTGACAGTGCTTGGGGCCATCGGGGACTCTGGGCATCACACCAGGTGGGCCTCCTGGTAACAGGCACCTTCCCTGCTGGACTGACTCCTGACCCAGAGTTCTTTCCTTTTTATTTATTTTTTATTTTTGGCTTTTTGGGTCATGCCCAGCAATGTTCAGGAGTTGCTCCTGGCTCTGCACTCAGAATTACTCCTCACGGGGCTCAGGGGACCATATGGGATGCCAGGGATTGAACCCGGGTTGGCCACGTGCAAGGCAAATGCCCTACCCGCTGGACTATTGCTGTGGCCCCCCATAATTCTTATCGATAAAATCCTTGATTCGGATCCATAAGGAAGATTACAACATTATTATAACAGTCTTTGAAATGATTGGTGTTTTCACCCGTCATTGGCTTTGTATTTTGGTTATACTCGGCAATGTTCAGGGCTTCCTTCTGGCTTTGCACTCAGAAATTCTCCTGTCAAGGGCAGGAAAAGAGACAGGAGTTGGGGGCTGACCGGACTAGCAAGGACATCACGGGATGCCAGGAATCCAACCAAGCTTGGCCTGGTGCAAGACAGGACCCTACCGCTGTACTGTCGCTTCAGCCTGGCAGCTGGGACTGATGTGCATTTCATTTTTGTTGTTTACGGCTCATGCCTAGCAAGCAGTGCTCGGGGCTTACTCCTGACTGTGCTCAGGGGTCTCAGGGGCCCATAGGGGGTGCTGGGGATTGAATCCCCTGGATCAGCTGCATGCAGGCAAGTGCCTTGGTCACCCGAGCTTGGAGTTGTTACCAAAGGAGGAAGCGGCTCAGGGCAGACGACTCAGTGTCTGAAGAAATATGGAGAACCAGATCTTCTGGAATACATAAGAGGCTTCAAGGCAGCTTATACTGCTAACAATCAATCATTGATAATTACTATTGATACTGATAATACACTTTGAAAAATATGTTGTCTGGGGGTCAGAGTGGTAATGTAGCGGGTAAAGCGTTAGTCTTGCACACTGCTGACCCGTGTTTGCTCCCCAGCACCCCATATAGTCCCCTAAGTACTGTGAGGAGTGATTCCTGAGTGCAGCGTCAGAAGTTACCCCTGAACATTGCCTGGTGCGACCCAAAAACAGTAATGACACGAAGGTTCTGTGATAGAACGGCTTTTATATTAGAAGTGTGTGAATGTTCTTGCTCATAGGAAACACAATTCTGTGAAATACAACTATTTAGGATTTTTTAGAGAAGAAACTGCCAAACATACCCAGGCTGTCATTTGGATGCTCGTGATGTATACCAACCCTCGGCTTTTACCAACCTTTTAATATTTTTGGCTTTTTTTTTGGGGGTCACACCTAGTGATCTACAGGCAGAACCTGGCAAGCTACCCGTGTTTTATTTGATATGCCAAAAAACAGTAAGAATTATAGACCTCAATTCCATGACCTGAAGAATGGTTTGAGGCTCTTCCTGTCCCTGGAGCAAGCAGATGCCCGTGGGCTGCACGTGCTTGCCACAGGACATAAGGAGATGTTACTGGTGCCCGCTCGAGCAAATTGATGAACAACAGGAAGACAGTGAGACAGTGATACAGTGAAAAATTTTTAAGTACCATTTCATCTCTAATTGCAAACTGTTTATTGAACTATTATAAAAAGTATTAAAACTAGGGGGAAAGTCTTAGAGGAAAATCTATGAAGATTATGTAAAAGAAAACTTACCTTATCCAGTGAAAGGTAGTGAGAAATCTGTGTAAGTTACATAACTAGTTTTTTTTTAATTACCTGATTAAGTTTCCTCAATTCATTCGTTGCTCGAGTTATTTGGTTCCAATTCTAAAACTTTCTCGTAATCTTAGTGAAAAGAAGAGAAAGAATTTTTGAAAGACATACAATATTAACAAATGCACATCACTTGTTACATAAAACAATCAGTCGGCAGGCCATGATAAATAAAACTAGGGAACACCAAGTACCAACTGAACTTTCGACATTCTCACCCAGGACGAAGCAAATCTTCCATCAGCCCCAGGAAGGACACTGGCTTTAAAAAGTCTTACATTATTGCGGCCAGAGAGATAGTACAGTGGCTTCTAAGGCACATGCATAGCAAACATCCCATATGGGCCCTGAACATTACCAGACATGTCTCCTGAGCGCAAAGCCAGAAGTAACCTGAGTATCACCAGGTGTTCCCCAATCAAAAAATAAATGCATAGACAGAAGTTACTTTATCAAAGTTAGGAAGCATCAGAATCCTACTGAGAACGGCTTTACTCAGATTCTGTAACGCTACACTAACACAAACCTATTTTACCAGAACAGTTAAAGGTTTAGAGTTCACAAATTTAAAAAAAAAGTGTTAAGAGCTTTTCAGGTGGGGCCAGAAAGATGTTTTAAACATTTTACAGATCAGAAACAAAATCAGAGAAGATAGGTCATATTCCCCTGGTCATACAGCTAATGCATGGGAGAATGAGGACTAGAAACTTATTCTGACCGGTGCCAAACAACGCATTCTGTCCCCAAACACCAAAAATCCCTCTTAAATGGCAAAAACAGGGGGTTGGGGCAATAGTACAGCAGGAAAGGTGCCGGCCTTGCATGCAGCTGGCGCAGGCTTGATCCCTAGCACCTTATGTGGTCCCCCAAAAGGAACAACGAGCAGAATCTACAGTAAGCCCTGAGAACTCTTAGTATGGCCCCAAAACAAAACCATAAATTACTGGATCTGGAGCAAGAGTACAGCAGGGAAGGCATTTGCCTTGCATGTGACTGACCCAGGTTCGATCCCCAGCATCCCATCTGGTCCTCCGAGCACCAACAGGAGTAATTCCTGAGTGCAGAGGCAGGGAGTAAGCCCTGAGCATCACCAGGAGTGGCCCAGAAAGCAAAAAAAAAAGCGTCAATTGCAAAAACAAGCACTATTCAACCACTAAGAGCTCTTTAAAGACGGAGGCTGAAGAGGCTGTGCAGAGGGATGGTGCCTGCCTCGCACCTGCCCAAACCAGACTCAGTCTCCAGCACCCCAAATAATCTCCCAAGTGCCATCAGGAGGGACCTACAAGCTAGGAGTAGCCCCTGAGCACCACTGGGTGTGGCCCAGAACCATAAACAGTAACTGCTTAACTAATATTATTTATATACATCCGCTAAATCAGCCTACTTGAAAGTACCTTTAGATAATGACCTGAAAAAATACCTTTTTTGGCATCCTCTAATTTTTGCAAAGCAAAGCGAGCCGCCCCGCCTGGCATAAGCCTTGGTATAATCCCTATTCAAGGCAATTGCTAAATTACAGTCAGACTCCGCAACAGCATATCTGAAATGAAGAAAACAAATGGAGTGCAGTCAGTGGAAGTATCATTACACCTGGACCTCCTAAAGGAAGAAGCATGTGCGCAGCCTGCTGCACTTTCCACAGTACACTTGAAAGCTCAAAAGTGAGCAAAGTAATACAAGGCATAATTTTGTGACACTTTTTTTAATCAAAGGATGATAAAGATACAAATTAGTGGTTTCCTGAGAGAGGAAAGGATCAGAGCATGAAAAGGAATACTGAGGTTAATTTCAAAAATAATAATGTTCAGGGGTGAGAGAGAGTACATTGTTAAGGCATACAGCGCTGAGTACCACCAGGAGTGGCACAGAGACAAGAGTGAGCCCTGAGCACAGAGCCAGGAGCAAGCCCTGAGCACAGAGCCAGGAGCGATCCCTGAGCACAGAGCCAGGAGCGATCCCTGAGCACAGAGCCAGGAGCAATGCCTGAGCATAGAGCCAGGAGTGAGCCCTGAGCACAGAGACAAGAGTGACCCCTGAGCACAGAGCCAGGAGCAAGCCCTGAGCACAGAGCCAGGAGCGATCCCTGAGCACAGAGCCAGGAGTGATTCCTGAGCACAGAGGGATGTGGCCCAAAAACAAATGAAAATAAAAACTGTAACAATGCTCAACAGGGAGATGATACAGGGCTAAAGTGCTTGTCTTGTATGCGGCCGACTCCAGTTCATTCCTTGGCATAACATGATCCCACAGCAGTGCTCCAAGTCGCTCCCAAACACTGACGAGTATGGCTAATGCTCAAGCTTGGGCTGGGTTATGGGTTCATGTGCGTATACTTAAAATCATTCCTGTAACTTTCATGTTATATCATAGTTATCAAAAGGGTCAGGATATCATAAATTTCAAAGACTTAGAAATACATGATCCAAATAGCAAAATTTCTGACACGAATACGATTTATGTTTCCAGATAAGAATTAAAGCAGAGGGGCTAGAGATGAAAAATAATACAGAAGGCAAGGAGCTCGCTTTTGCATGCAGTGAGCCTAGCTCCACCCACAGCACCATGTAAGGTCGCAAGCTCTGCCAGCAGTCACTCCAGAGCAGAGTCGAAACAGCACAGGCCAAAACCAGCAACAACAGAAACCAACTAGGAGAGCCAAAGAGACAACTCAAAAGACTGAGCTCACGTTTTGCATGTAGGAGGCCCAAAGCTGATCTGAGGCACAGCCTGGTCCACCTAAAACTGGTGGGCATGCCCCTCCCAAATAAAAATAAAACCATTCTTTGATCTTTCACTGTTGTTCTTTTTCTTTTTTTTTTTGGGGGTGAGAGGGAGAAGAGGGAAAAGGTTCATGCCTAGCAGTCTGTGTTACTGCTTTCACTAACTGAATTTATTAAATGTAGTGGGCTTCTATTCAACTTTTTTAACAAGATGTTCATGTTAATTTCTTACAAATATTCGATATTCAACCCCAAATCCACCACCATTGCAACTATGGACAACGATTATTTCAAATTTTCCCAACTGCTGATTGAGCCTGTCCTAAGCAGAGACGCAATAATCTCATTTCTATTGCTGTTGTAACTAATTTGCTGATATATATGGTTAAGAAATATTTTCTTAAAAGAAAGCTGAGAAAGACTATTCACTCTCATGATGGAGCCATCGGGCCGTTTTCCCTTGTATAAGGAATCACTGGTAAGTTGTTACAGAATAGGCATTGTGACTACATATATTGTTGCTGGTTGCCTTATGCTTGCATCTGTATGTGATGTGGTACTTACTCTATCAGTATACTAGCGTTTGAGATGTCACACAGCTGCAAAGGTGGCGGCACACCCCAGGAATTCCATATACTGTAACTGAGGTTTTTAACAGATTCACTCCTGGGTGGGGTTCGTCTGAGCAGTGGAGCCTGGCCTTGAGCATGGAGGCGACTGTGGAGTTTGGAGGTTTTTCGGTTGCTGAGGCTATTGGGATGGACCAGACCTAAACCCGCCCCCCTCCCGAGGGGCCCTGGTGTCAGGGACACGGGCCGGACAGGAGCATCTCTGCCACTTCCTGCTCTCTTTCGAGGTTTCTTTTTTCTTTTTTTTTTTTTTTTTTTGCTTTTTTGGGTCACACCCGGCGATGCTCAGGGGTTCCTCCTGGCTCTGCACTCAGGAATTACTCCTGGCGGTGCTCGGGGGACCATATGGGATGCCGGGGAATCGAACCCTGGCCTGCATGGGCCGGCCGCGTGCAAGGCAAACGCCCTACCCGCTGGGCTATCGCTCCGGCCCTCTTTCGAGGTTTCTATGAGTCTCTGGATCACAGCCAGTAGAGATTACTTTGGCACCTGAGGCAGCTCATGGGCGCAACCACAGGCCTTCTGGAGAACAGGGTGATGGGTGGAAGGGGCCCATCTCCCACTCCACGAAGAACTGGAGAATTCAGTCTCAGAAACCAAGTGATGCAGGTTTCTGGGACTGGATTCTCTAGGCCTTCGTGGTACTGGGGAGGGCTCCCTCCCCCACCTCCTGAAAGGCCCAGTGGTCATGCCCATGAACTGTCACAGGCACCAAAGTGACCTCATCCACTGGCCATGATCCAGAGACATCTCAAACTCTACTACGCTAATATGCCAAGTACCACATCACATTTAATAGATCTAAGTATACAGCAACCAGTAACAAAATATGTAGTCACAATGTCTATCCTGTAACAATATACAAGAAATTTCTTATACAAAAGGTTTAATGACCCAATGACTCCACTGAGAGAATGAACAAGCCTCATTAACTTTCTTCTAAAAAAAATATTTCTTGACTATCAGCAAATTAGTTAATAACAAGCAACATAAATTATTGGGTCTGCTTAGAACAGGCTCAAGCAACGATTGGGAAAATTTGAAATAATTGTCGTCTGTAGTTTCAATGGTGGTGAGTTTAGGGTTGAATATTGAATATTTGTAAAAATTGACATGAACATCTTTTTAAAAAAACTTGAGCATGGGGCCTGGAGGCGATAGCCCAGAGGGTAGGGCGTTTACCTTGCATGCGGCTGGCCCATGCCGGCCCGGGTTTGATCTCCGGCATCCCATATGGTCCCCTGAGGGAGCGCCAGGAGTAATTCCTGAGTGCAGAGCCAGGAGAAACCCCTGAGCATTGCCAGGTGTAACCCAAAAAGAAAAAAAAAAAGAGCAGAATTCCACTACGTTTAATAAATTCAATAAACCAGTAACAGATGGTTCAATTTGTAGGTAACAGCCCAGTAAAAAGGTCATAACTTTAACAATACCATCCCAAGATATATTAAACAATATCATTAGTGACCGCTAAGGGAGCAGGCAGGGGTGGAGGTGGGTGGGAAACAAGGAGTTTTGGTGGTGGTAAGGGCACATTGGTGGTGGGACTGGTGTTGGAACACTGAATACACGAAACAACTGCACTGTGAACAACTTTGTAAATCACTGCTTAAACAAAATTTAAAATAAAATCAATAATTTAAAAAACGTATTCTTCTTTGATTGCATTTTTATTTTAATAATTTAAAAAATTTAATAAATTTTTAATTATTCTTCGGCTGCATTTTTAAATTTTTTTAAAATTTAAAAGAAACTAAAAAAAATTTTTTTTTTTTTTGCTTTTTTTTGGAGTCACACCCGGCAATGCTCAGAGGTTTCTCCTGGCTCTGCACTCAGGAATTACTCCTGGCAGTGCTTGGGGGGACCATATGGGATGCCGGGATCGAACCCTGGCCGGCAAGGGCCGGCCACATGCAAGGCAAACACCCTACCCGCTGGGCTATCGCTCCGGCCCCAAAACTAAAATTTTTTTATATTTAAATAATATAAAAAAATTGTGTATGTGACAGCACAGCAAGTAGAGCGTTTGCCTTGCACAAGGCTGACTGGGGTTCGATCCGGCCTCCCTTATAATCCCCAAGGACCACCAGGAGTAATTCCTGAGCGCACAGCCAGGAGTAACCCCTGAGCATTGCCGGGAATAAACCAAAAAGCCAAAAAGGAAAAAGTCATTTTAATATCCCAACTATAATATCATAACATTTTTTCAAAATTAAGTACATACTTAAAAGACTATGATTTAAAGATTTTTTTAATTCTTTGAAAAGTTGGAATATATTTTACTCTACTGTGATAAAAGTTAAACAGTGAAATGAAGGTTAAATAGTAAAATGACTTTCCAAAATTGAAGAAAATGAATTTCTGAAAATTCTATCCAGCTAGCATTTCTGTGTATGAATTATACAAAGAACATGTGACTCAATTTTCAGAGAAAAAACTTCAGTACAGTGAGCCACAGAATGGTTTGAGTGCTTAAATATTCAAAATGGCTTTAAAATGCTATAATCAAAGGAAATTAGTTGTAGAATTTAAAGTTGAAAAAAAGTAATTTTCAGTCTCTCCCATAGACTCATCATATATCACTTCACTTGTATTACTTGTCTTCCCATTGCTCATCGATTTGCTCGAGCGGGCACCAGTAACATCATCTTGTTGCAAGCAAGTGTAGCCCAAGGGTATCTGCTTGCTCCAGGAACAGGAAGAGCCTCAAACCATTCCTTCAGGACATGAAATGAGTTCCATAATTGTTACTGGTTTTTGGCATATCAAATAAAACATGGGTAGCTTGCCAGGCTCTGCCGTGTAGGTAGTATACTCTCAGTAGAAGGCTCTCATCTCAAGCATTTACCAATGAAACTCAAAGGGTAAAGATCACAGCTCTGAGGAGCTGTGGAGTCTGGATATTGACCCCATGGTGTTGGGGTTCCTCTGGCTTCTTGCTAGGCTCACTAGGATGACGGGCCATGGCTAGAACCTGCCTAGAACTGTATGGAGTGTATAAATGTCAAAGATCCTGGGAAAGACCTGATCCCAACATCCAGTACTATCTAAGACTGTTGCGCAGCTGCAGAGCGCCGCACGCTGACGGAGCTGTGGGTCGGCGTGGGTCTCTCTTCTGGGGTAACTGGCTTGGAGGTGGAGGAATGGGAGGAGGGGCCCAAATCCCGTTCCAAGTCTGGCCAGCATGGCCCTCCCCCACATGTGTGAGCGAACCCTTGGAGCTATGTCAGACTTGGCCAGCTCTGGCCGAGCCCTTTACCACGTACTGCACACAACCAACCCAGGTTGGATTCCCAGCATCCTATTGGTTCCCTGAGCCCATGAGGGCTGGCTCCTGTGTGCAAAGTCAGGAGTAAACTAACACCCAGTGGGTGTGGCCAGAAAAAAAAATAAAACATTCACACACATTTTGGAAAGCTCCTTACTTTTTCAATCTAAAGTATGCTGATGCTCTGTTTGTGGGTAGCACAGGGTTATACGGATCAGCATCCATGCCCTTGGTGTAGCATTCAATTGCTTCATCATATTTTCCTTGTTTGAAATATTTATTGCCCTATAAAAAGCAAAGTTAATTATATACTAACCCAAAATTTCAGAGTTATTGTCTTCTATATTATGCATCTCCAACTCATTGGCTGTCTGATCAAGGCAAACAAGAAAACTAAGCAAAATAATCATCTTATAGGAGGGAAAATTCATTGTATAATCACTGCTTTGGTACAACTCAACAGAGTCCTTGGCCAAAAAATGAACAGAATACTCAGCTTGATATACTCATCACTGACAATACTAACTTACTGATTACTCAAAGAAAGATACAAAATAAACAAAGTTTAATCTAAAAAAGACTTCTAACATTTGAAAAGAAAAATAGTTAGTTTAATAAATAATCAGACATCTCTCAGGAAAAGGACTCTTTCAAAATATAACCAAGGATGATCTATAAAATGGGGACTGAAATACAATATTCATTCCAAAACTCAAGCACGAATTTTAAATTAACTTCATTCTACTAATAATTCTGAATAATTCTGTAAGATCTAAACACTTTGCATACTAACATTCACTTACTTTACACTTAATATTCACTTAATCGTCGTAATACTAAGCTTATTTTATAACTGGAGAAAGAAAAGGCACAAGCAATTTCAACCCTTTTCACACACCAGGTCACATTCTCATCACCACACTATACTGTTGCCTAATGGGCACTTAGCCAGTAACTTCCAAGCCTGAGCACCCCCTTAGAAGTTGGGGGAGGAATCCTGGCACCCGCACATTTCACACAGTCGTCCCTGAGAGACAGAGTAACCAAGAGGGCACCTTTTCTTTCAGAACAAGAGCCTTTTGTGAGTCGACGTGAATTCCATCTTCCTCTGACTCAGATTCTGGAGACACGGAGTCATGTGCACTTTCTTCTTTATCAAGCTCATCAAGGATACTGTCCTGAAATCATAAGAATGCCCATCATCACATGACTTTAAAAAAGAAAAGAAAAAAAAGAAAGACAAACTCAAAACAAAAATGCATAGCCGGTCCTAGAGCGTGATCTTTCAAAATAACATTGGTGAGAAAAACCAGAAACAAAAGCTGACTGGGGCCCCGAGGATGGCTCAGTGGAGTGACCAGGCACATAGCCGCTGGAGTTCGATCCTCAGTGCAGTCTGGGGCTCTGCTGTGTGGCACTCACCACTGCGTGCAATCTGGGGACAAACTGAAGACTGTACCGCACTGCAGCCTGTACGTGAGCTCAGACAGCTCAGGGAGCACAACCAGAAATGTACAAGCACAACAGAGTGAGCTGCCGCTCAGCAAATGCCACAACCAAGTGGGTGAGTGCAGCCCCCCGAAGCACCACAAAGGGACAAGCTCCACATGCAAACACGTGCCAGCCCCAAGAAAAATCACAAAAAACTGACTGATGTCGGGCTGGAATTTTAAGTTCTTCCCCCAAGTCCGCATGGGTTTTCTCTGGGTATTACGCTCCCCCCCAACACCCTACAGATACCCAAGGGCTCACATGAGTATGAGCTCAGAGCACCCAGCAATACAGGGCATTGCGTTCAGGGCTGGCTTCCGCCTTGTGCCAAAACTGCTGGGATAAGCTCTAGCTACCATGATCCTGAAACTAGAACAGGTCGGCTGGATACGATAAACGATACACTCACATGAAATTCCAAAACTGGCCACAAAAAGACCTATACTGTCCGAGATTGCATCAGTACCACCTTGGAGAAGTATTTTACTGAAACATCTAAAAGCCTGTAAATGTTCTAATATGGATGGTGTTTCTCAGCTGTATAAGTAAAAACTCAGGAAGCTGTAGATTAGGACCTCAGGACTTTATTATGTGCATACTGGATGGAAGCTGAAGCAGAAGGAGCCAAGGAAGCGACATCAGAGTCCCCCGTTCTGGAGAAGCCCCATCTCGGCCCACGTGACTCTGTCTCGGGCATTCCCTCCTCTCTCCACTCCCACTCTCTTCCCTGACATGTCACTGTCACTGTCACTGTCTTCCCGTTCATCATCGATTTGCTCGAGCGGGCCCCAGTAACATCTCCATATATCCTGTCTCATGCTAGTAGAGCCCAAGGGCACCTGCTTGCTCCAGGAACATTAAGAGCCTCAATCCATTCCGGAATGAGGTCTATAGTTGTTACTGGTATTTGGCATATCAAATACAACACGGGTAGCTTGCCAGGCTCTGCCGTGCAGGTAGCATACTCTTGCAGTCATCTCTAAGTCCAGCATTTATTGATGAACCACAATACCACAAGCAGCTGCACAAGCTGGGCTGTGATAAGCTGGTCTGCTGGGTGGAGTTCTGACGAGAGAGAAGTCCGTATGTGGAAAATGGAGGCCCTCATGGAGTCGGGGATCATCTGGCTTGTTGCAAGGCTCTGCTGGGGTGGCGGGCCAGGGCTAGAACCCACCATCCCTCCTGGACACCTCGTGAGCAGCTGGGCACAGGGAGAGCCAGTAGCAGTTCTGCCCCATGTCTGTGAGTCTGATATAAGAGATCATCCCTGACATGTAGCTACAAAAATCAGCTCTGTTTTATAAAAGAAAAAAAATCAATAAACAAAGAAATATGTAAATTAACAGTCACCCGGGTTGTGAGAGAAAGACAGGACTAAGGAATGAGCATGCCGGCGGCTCTAGCCGGAGACGAACTGGACGGTAAGTTTGTAAAATCACTTTAGTAAGTGGAAATGAATTAGACGGTAAATCTGCATAATCACTTATTAAGTTTTAGCATTTGAACTCCACGTATTCTTAAACTTGTGTCAAATATTACATGATGGGCCACGTGCAGCAGTGCGCAGAGGCTGCTCCTGCCGTAGTGGCTGGACATCACTCAGACCAGAGCCTGGGGCACTAGACGGAGTCAAGGGCTGACCCTGGGCCTTCTCCATACCTATGCCTTTAGCCTGCTGAGCAATCACAGGTCCTCATAACAAGCACTTAGTCTTTTTGTTAAAGACTAAAGTCGCTCCCATTGTACTTGACTTTTAACGGGGCAGGAGAGTGACACTGGGCAGTGCTGGGATTTCAGCTGTGTTGAGGGGTCACTGGCAGTGGTGCTTGGGGACCACGTGGTGTCAGGGTCCACTGCAAGGTCGGCTGCATGAAGGCAAGCACCTTAACGCTATACTCTTCTCTCCTACTCCATAATACTTTAAATGACTGAAAAAAAAAGTTCACTCCAAATCAACTATTAATGTAGGTCGGCCTCAAATAAAATTGACCAGAGCTTCCCTTTCACAAGCACGCTGGGCAGAGGTTGCTCAAAGCGCTCCACAGAGGGGACAGCAACAATTCGTTCCCCAGCCAAGTGTCACTTCAGGAGCCGGGGCCGTGCACACCACCTGCAGTCCAGGATCCAGAAGCACCTTCCCAGGATCGGATCGACTACTTCCACTGCCATCCAGCCCTAGCCCGAAGGTGAAACAGAAACACTTTTTCTTCTCCAACAAGCTACTGAGTGTATAAAGAGGTGTGGGCAGTCATTCTTCTTCTTGTTTTGGAGGGGTGGGTGCAATGAAGCTACGCCGCGAGTGGTTTTGAGGAGCTAGTCCTGGCTTTGTGCTTAGGAGTAATCTCTGAGGGTGCTCAGTGACCATATACAGTGCTGAGGATTCAAATCGGAGTCGTTGGGGTGCAAGGAAAGAGCCTTCCCCATGTACTGTTGAGTAGACCAACTCCTTCCTGGGAATATTACACTCTGAAAACGTCTAGCTATTAGTGGGCAGAGAGACGTGGGTCCAATAACTAAAGGGGAGCACCAAGGCAAGATCTCTTTGGTGTATTATTTCTGCACCTTAACGGCAATGGTTACCCAAATCTATCCATGATGAAATGGTATAGAAATCTATAGCCCAGCAGGTAGGGTGTTTTCCTTGCACACGGCCGGCCTGTGCTGGCCTGGGTTCGATCCCGGCATCCCATATATGGTCCCCGAGCACCGCCAGGAGTAATTCCTGAGTGCAGAGCCAGGAGAAACCCTGAGCATTGCCGGGTGTGACCCAAAAAAAAAAAAAAAAGCGAAATGGTATAGAAATCTGGCTCCAAAGCCAGTTCCTAGTTTAGGTACTATACTGCAGCTAAGATGTAATAACTACTGGAGGAAAGTGAATGAAGAATATACTGTTACTGGTGAAAAAAAATTTAAATCTTGTCTATTTTGTCACTGTTAGCTATGCCACTAAACTTTTTACTCCTCATAAAATAGTCTGGGCTGGAAAAATTATTTAACCAACACTCATATGATAAGAGGTAGATATCCAAGATATATAAGGCACTGTAGAACTCTACAAGAAAAAAAGCATCCAACTCCATCAAAACATGGGGAGAAGAGATAACAGAAACTTCCTCAAAAAAGAAATACAAATGGCCATAAGACAAATGAAAAAAAAATGCTCTCCATCACTAATCAGCAGGCATATGCAAAACAAAACAGTATCATCTCACACTCTAGAGACAGGCACACATCACAAAGAACAACCAGTGCTGGCACAGATGCGGGGAGAAAGGGACTCTCACTCATTGTTGGTGGGGACACCATCTGGTCCAGTCTCTGGGAAAACACGGACACTCCTCCAAACACTAGACATTAAGCTTCCAGACATCCATTCCTGGGAATAACCCTAAGGGACCCAAAACACATACTGCACATACATATATGTATGTGCAGACATACACATACAGAGCCACATGCATGTCTATGTTCACTGCAGCACTGTTCACAATAGCCAGAATCTGGAAACAACCCATGTGCCGAGAACAGATGAGTAGATAAAAAAAAAAAAAAAAAAAACTGGTACATTTACACAACGGAATAACACAGAGATCAGAGAGTTGTTAAAATGTCATGACTCGAACTGAGCACTGAGCGTAGGCAAAGGGATATACATGATAACCCCTAAATGTATGTAGTGCAAGCCACAATGTGCAAGAGAAGGGAGAAAGAGAAGAAAAGCGCCTTCCACAGAGGCAGGCTGAGGGAGGGGAGGTAATCTGGGGAACACTGGTGTTGGGAAGGGTGCACTGGTGGAGGGACAGGTGCTACAACACTGTAGACAGAAACCCAGTCATGAACAGCTTTGTAACTGTATTATCTCACAGTGGTATAATGAAATTTGGAAAATTTAAAAAAAGAGAAGATGAAGTCATGAAATCTACTTATGTGGACGGACACGGAGAGTTGTCATGCTGAGTCAAACAAGCCATGGGAGAGGGACGGACAGACTGATGGCACTCATCTGCAGGTCATAACATAGTGTGAGAATACGACAACAGAAATGGCCAGGAGGACTGGGCCATGGCAGGAAGTTTTCCACAAGCTGGGGGGTGAGGGAGACGCAGTTAGGACAGGGGAGACTCTGACAATGAGAGTTGGAACTCGTCACTTCGACAAGAAATGAGTGCCGAAAAGAGATAAAGTGAAATACATGATACCCTTTCAGTAACAGAACTGCAAAACCTAAAAAGGAAAAAGGGGCAAAGGGGACTGGGGGCGGGGGTGTCTGTCATAGAGACAGGCTGGGGCGGGAGGAGGGAAACTGGGGACACTGGTGGAGGGGATGGGGGTGCTGGAACACTGTCTGAATGAAACTCAACCATGAACAACTTTACAACTGTGCATCCTCTGGTGATTTAATTTAAAAAAGAGGGGCGGAGCAAAAACACAGCAGGTAGGGCATTTGCCTTGCACAGTGGCTGAACAGGGTTCGATCTCCGGCATCCCATCTGGTCCCCTGGGCACTGACAGGAGTAAATCCGGAGAAAAGAGCCAGGAGAAAAATCTGGGCTAGAGAGCTAGCGTAACAGGCTGAACTCACTGGCTCCATGGCACCTCAGGATCCCAAGCACTGTTAGGTATAACTCAAAACTTTTTTTAAATTAAAATAATCTGAAGAAGTTTTATACAAGTCATTAAAAAAATCTATGTTTCATTCCTGATTTAATTAAGTTAAAAAAAAATATCTTACTCAGGGCTGGAGCACTAGTCCAACAGGGAGGGTGGTTGCCTTGCACACGGCCGACCTGGGTTCAATCCCCAGCATCCCATATGGTCCCCTAAGCACCGCCAAGAGTAATTCCTGAGTGCAGAGCCAGGAGAAACCCCTGAGCATTGCTGGGCATGACACCCGCCCCTTCCCCCCACACACACAATAAAAAACTTACTCAGATATTCAGTCTCAGTTATGAGGCTGAGGAGATAGCTCACGTATGGAAACCATCCCTGCCTGCTTCACAAGACCCCAGGCCCAACCTCCAGCACTAAATGTTTCCCCCTAGCAATGCCCATTATGGTCACAAACAACCCTGGAGTCCAGCACGAACTGGGCGTGTCCCGAGATCTCCCCAGCCCTGCTGCTTTCTGAAAGTAACACTCCAAGATTAACTTACCACATCAAGTTTTGCCCAGGCCTCATAATCATAGGACTTTATTCTGTTTTTTGCGTTTTCATCTTTGGTTGTTTTAGAAGACTGTTTAGCTTTGCCTTTCTTCTTTTTCCTAAAATTTCCATTTCGAATAGGTGGTAGCTTCTAAAAATAAAATAAAAAGTGTATTTAGTACTGTTCATCACTTTTTTTTTTTTTGGTTCTTTTTTTTGGTATAACTAATAACGTTTACAAGTCATATTAAATAATACAATAAAGTAAAAAGTAAATTAAGTTTTTATAAGTGCTTACCACTAACAATTTATAATCCTCTTTAACAATAATTTACACTTGAAAAATTTAATATCCCCTTTGATAATGTTGAACCCTACTCAGCTAAAAAACAAATTAATTTTCATCACACATTTCATTTGCAATCCTAAACACAAACCTCCAAAACATACGGTCTCGGGGCTAGAAAGATGAAACAGCAGGTAGGGCACTTGCCTCACGCGGAGTCAAGCTGGGCTCAATCCCTGGCTTCCCATGTGGTTCCCCGAGCCTGCCAGGAGTTATCCCTGAGGGGGCCAGGAGACCTGAGCACTGCAGCATGAGGCGGAACTGGCTCCCGAGGAAAAACCCAGGAATTATCAGTATTACTACAGAAATGGGCTCACATTATGCACAGTAAGAAAAATGTCGTCATATCTAAATGCACTTTTTCAGACTCATCTCTACTTTGTAGTCTGTGATGTACAATAATGATGGATTCTTATGCACAGAATTTCAACATCACACCCATCAGTGTACCTCCTTCCCCAAGGACCCTCCCTTTGGCGCCCCCCAACAGCTCAAGTGAGTGGAGCACTTCTCCAGTGTGTTGCCTCTGGCCCTGTGCTGCTACCTTGCCTTATTTGGGAGGGGAGGGGCCACACCAGCAGTGCCCAGGTTTTACTCCTGGCTCTGCACTCAGAGTTCACTCCTCGCAGGTTTGGGGACATAATGGATGGAATCCAGGTCCGTCACGGGGCCCAGTCACCCTTGCCATGTCGCTAAGTTCACACATGAGAGAGATCAATCTGTCTCTAAACCTTGCCTTTTCCAGGCAGTACTCTTGGCACTCAGGGATCGCCTGTGGTAAACCAAAGGCCCATATGAGGTGCCAGAGACCGAGCCTGGGTAAGCCCCGTGCCAGGCACACACTTCACCTACTATCGCAGTGCTATGGCTCTGCTCCTGCCCCTTTCCCCTGACTTCACTCAGCATTGTATCTTCTAGTTCCGTCCATGTTGCTGCAAATCGCACAACTTTGTTCTCCCTTAGAGTTAAACGCCGTCTAGTAAAAACATCAAGGCGACAGTAGGAACTTTCTATATTTTTATACAATACTGTGTCTTAATGGCATTCAATATACAGAATTATATTACCTCTTCTATGGGCTACACATTTCAAAGAAAGTGCCTGGTATTTACAGAAAGTTTTTTTTTCCCCCAACAGTGACAGGGCATTTAGACAAGTTAAATGAGGTTTGTGAGTCTGTGAACAGCTGTGAAAAGAATGTTGTGTAAAATTTGAACTGATGTGTCCAATAAAAAATGGCAATAAGGTCTTTCTAATGCTACCCGCACGGCAGAGCCTGGCAAGCTACCCGTGTCGTATTTGATATGCCAAATACCACTAACTGTTATAGACCTCATTCCCATGAACTGATGGAATGGTTTGAGGCTCTTTATGTTCCTGGAGCAAGCAGGTGCCCTGGGGCTCTACTTGCATGAGACAGGACATATGGAGATGTTACTGGTGCCCGCTCGAGCCAATCGATGATGAACGGGAAGACAGTGATACAGTGATATGATACAATATTCACATCTATATTTTATGCTATTTACCCTTAAGAATTAGCACGTGGTCTTTCTATTAGCAACTAATCAGTCTTAAAATGTCTTAATCAAAACATTTTTAAGCGGAATCACCATGAGAGTTATAAAGCTGCTCATGGTTCAGTCTCGGTCAGTGCTCCAACACCCATCCCTTCACCAGTGTACAACGGCCCCCGTTTCCCTCCCACGCTGGTACTCAAAGTTCCCTCCCACGCTGGTACTCAAGTTTATTTCGTGTAAAGCTTTACCTCCCCTAGCACTCAGGTCTTGTCCAGAGCGATCATTCCAACTGTCACACGAGTCCCTTCTCTGTCCTAAATGCCCTCCCATTCTACCATCTTTAGATATTATTCTCATACAATTTTTTTACATATGTATTCCATATCCAGCCCGGATCATCGACACCCACCCTGCAGCAATTTCTTCCTCAATCCAGCCCAGGTATGCTGGTCCAGAGACTCTTAGGCATGGGGCAGAGCGGTTCCTTGCTCTCCCTGTGCCCAGCCGTTCATGAGGCAGTCGGGAGGCATGGTGGGTTCTAGCCTTGGCCCACCACCCCGGCAGAACCTCACAACAGGCCAGGCGACCCCCCACCCACTCCATGGGTGCCGCCATTTTCCTCATCCGGACTTCCCTCTCTTCAGAACTCCACCCAGCCGACCAGCCCATAACAGCCCGGCTCGGCGCCGCCTGCGGCGCGCGTTCATCAATAAATGCTTTATTTGGAGGTGTTTAAATAATATGCCTCCCACACAGCAAGCCTAGCAAGCTGCTCGTGTTGTATTTGACATGCCAAATGCCAGTAACAATTATATTAGGTCATTCCCATGACCTAATATAATGGTTTGAGGCTCTTTATGTTCCTGTAGCAAGCCGATGCCCTTTGCTCTACTGACATGAGACAGGACATATGGAGATATTACTGGTGCCCGCTCTAGCAAATAGATGATTAACGGGAAGATCGTGATCGTGATCGTGATGTATTCCATAAATGAGTGTAATCATTCTAAAAACTTCTAAAACAAAAACTTAGGGGGAAGGAGTGGTAGTACAGTGGGTAGGGAGTTTGCCTTGCACGTGGCCAACTTGTGTTCAATCCCTGGCATCCCATAGCACCGCCACACGTGACTCCTAAGTGCAGAGCCAGGAGTAACCCTGAGCATCACTGGGTGACCCAAAGAGAAAAAAAAAAAATCTTTTGAAATGTTGACAAGGAAGCAAGTCACTTCAATTATACGACTTTTACAACACATTTTAAAGTCATGCTCTATTTTAAAATGAGTAGCTTTGCTGGCTGCTAACCCAGGAAAATAAGAAAGGCCTTACCTCTTCAGGAACCCCACTCTGTCTTCTTAGCTCCATATCCTTTTGCTTAATATCTTTCTCCCAGTGTTCTAAATCTCTCATAAAGTCTTGTAATTCTTCTGCATTTTGTTTCACTTGAAGTTGTAATTCAACTGCTTTTGCTTGCTGAAGTCATGATGGCCTGTAGAGCTCTGACCAACCAACCTGTGACATAAATGAAATAGAAACTGAAGCATACAGACACTAAGGAGCTTGCCTTGCCCGTGGCTGGCTCATGTTTGATCCCTGGCATCCCTTAATGGCCAGGAGTGATCCCTGAGTGAAGAGACAGTAATAAGTCCTGAGTTTAGATTGATGTGACCCGAAAAATAAGAGAGAGAAATAGAATTTGGTTTATTTCTTTAAAACTTAGCTAATTAATAATTTCTTTACTGGGTCACATGAAAACTTATATTATTAAAGTAAATCAATCAACATTTGCTAAAGAAATTTTTAACATTGGGACATCCCTGCAATGCGAGAGAAATGAAAGGCAATGGGGAAGAAAACAGTGTATTAGCAAAGAAGCGAGCATCGTTCTCAATCGGGAAAAACTGAAAGCTTCCCCCTAAGGGCGAGGACAAGACAAGGCTGCCCTCTGTCACCACTTCTATTCAATATAGTACTGGAAGTACTTGCCATAGCAATCAGGGAAGAAAAAAGACATTAAGGGCATCCAGACAGAAAAGGAAGAAGCCAAGCTGTCACTATTTGCAGATGATATGATATTATACCTAGAAAACCCTAAACTCTCTACCAAGAAGCTACTAGAAATAATAGACCTATAGTATAGTGCAGGGTACAAAATCAATACTCAAAAGTCAATAGCTTTCCTATATGCAAATAGCAAAAGAGAAGAAAGGGATATTAAAGAAACGATCCCATTCACATTTGTGCCACAGAAATCAAATACCTAGGAAAGCAGTTTGACAAAGAAAGTAAAGGATCTCTACAAAGAAAACTACAAAACATTACTTCAAGAAATAAAAGAGAACCTGAGGAAATGGAGACACATTCCCTGCTCATAAATTGGGAGAATTAACATTATCAAAATGGTAATACTCTCTAGAGCTTTATACAGATTCAATGTGGTCCCATAAAGATACCCAAGACGTTCTTCAAAGAAATTGACCAAACACTCCTGAAACTTGTATGGAATAATAAACCCCCATGAACAGCTAAAGCAATCCTTGGGAAAAAGAAGATGGGAGACATCACTTTCCCCAACCTCAAACTCTACTACAAAGCAGCTGTAATTAAAACGGCATGGTATTGGTATAGACAGACCCATAACCTATGGAGTAGAGCTGAATATCCTGAAACACACTCTCACATGTACAATCACTTACTCTTCCATAAAGGAGCAAAAAATATTAAGTGGAACAAAGATAGCCTCTTGGTGCTGGGAAAACTGGGCAGCTACGAGTAAAAAAATGAACTTAGGCCTCCTTCTAACACCATACACAAAAGTCAAATCAAAATGGATTAAAGACCTCAACATCAAACATGAATCTATAAGGTACATTGAAGAAAACATAGGAAAAACGCTCTACGACATCAAAACTAAAGGCATCTTCAAAGACGAAACACCACTGGCAAAGCAAATGGAAACTAAGATAAACAAATGGGATTATATAAAACTGAAAAGCTTCTGTACCTCAAAAGAGACAGTAACCAAGATACAGAGACAGCCCACACACTGGGGAAGAATATTCATCCAAAGCCCATCTGATAAGGGGTTAATATCCATGATATATCAGGTACTGGTAGAACTTTACAAGAAGAAAACAGCCAACTCTTTCCAAAAAATGGGGAGAAGAAATGAACAGAAACTTCCAAAAAAGAAGAAATTCTAATGGCCAAAAGACACATGAAAAAGTGGTCTTCATCATTAATCATCAGGGGGATGCAAATGAAAACAACAATGAGGTACCATCTCACACCACAGAGACTGGCACACATCCAAAACAGCAAGAACAACCAGCGTTGGTGTGGAAGCGGGGAGAAAGGAACTCTCATCCACTGTTGGTGGGAGTCCCCATTGGCCCAGCCCTTTCGGAAAACAATATGGATAATCCTCTGAAAACTATATATTGAGCTCCCATTTGATCCAGCAATACCACTCCTGTGAATATACCCTGGAAACTCAAAAATACACAGCAGAAACACTATCTGTACTTCTTTATTCATCACAGCTGTATTCACTATAGCCAGAATCTGGAAACAACCTAAGTGCCCGAGAACAGAGAACTGGCTAAAGAAACTGTGGTACATCTACACAACGGAATACTATGCAGCTGTCAGAAAAAATGAAATCATGAAATTCACCTGCAAATGGATGGACATGGAGACTATCATGCTGAGTGAAATTAGTCAGAAGGAAAAGGACAAATATGGAATGACTGCATTCATTAATGGGATATAAATAGATACCAGTGTTCTAACAAGTGTGGGAAATGGTAATGCCAGACTAGAACTCACCATTAATATACACAAAGAGACATGATAAACCCTAAATGTCTGTAGGACAAGTCACAATGTGTAAAAGAGATAGATAGATAGATAGATAGATAGAGAGAGAGAGAGAGAGAGGTAAAGGTGCCTGCCATAGAGGCAGGCTGGGGCTGGGTGGGAGGGAATGTGGGGACACTGGTGGTGGGAATGGGGTACTGGTGGAGGGATCAGTGCTGGAAGACTGTATGACTCAGAACCAACTATGAACCCTTTTGTAATTGTTTATCTCATGGTGGTATAATAAAATTTTTTAAAAACTAGTGTATTAGTGAAGAGCACACTGGCTGCTCGTCTCAAACTCAAACTCACATCCTAATTACCTGTTACTCCTTTTTCTTTCAGCTTTAAGCCCCCGTGATTGGCTCTATATAAAGGTTAAGGATGCAAAGATGTTGGACAAAGTCCCTGACTTGGAAATGAAACCAAAAACTTAAAAAAAAAAAAATCACACTTGGCATGGTTAATCTTGGAGTTAAAAGTATTTGGGGCAGGGCCGGGCGATAGCCCAGCGGGCAGGGCGTTTGCCTTGCATGCGGCCGGCCCGTGCCTGCCCAGGTTTGGCCCATGCCAGCCTGGGTTCGATCCCTGGCATCCCATATGGTCCCCGAGCACCTCCAGGAGTGATTCCTGAGTGCAGAGCCAGGAGAAATCCCTGAGCATTGCCGGGTGTGACCCAAAAAACAAAAGCAAAAAAAAAAAAAAAAAAAGTATTTGGGGCCAGGAGCCAGAGCAATAGCACAGCGGGTAGGACATTTGTCTTGCACACACCCGACAGGGGTTCAATTCCCAACATCCCATATGCTCCCCTGAGCACAGCCAGGAGTAATTCCTGAGTTCAGAGCAAGGATAACACCTGAGCATTGCTGGGTGTGACCCAAAAAAGAAAAAAGAAAAAAAAAGTATAGGGCCAAATGAAGGACCAGCATTAGAGGACCAAAATTAGACAGTATTGTGTTGACCTCAGAATTTTCCCCAAACCCTGAGAAATTAGCCAGTATTAAATAGATTTCAGACCAGTGGAGCTGCAGTGATGATAGCATAGTGGGTAGAGTCTTTGTCCAGCATGCACAAATGGCATTTGATCCCCAGCATCCCATATGGTCTGCCAAGCACCACCAGGAGTAATTCCCAAGTGCAGAGCTAGAGTAACAACTAAGCATCTCCAGATGTGACCCCAAAAGCCAAAAATAAAAAAAATTCAGACAAGCGGTTAATATAAAGAAATGACAAGCTAAATGAGGAGCTACTTGGAATGACTGGAGAGAAAACACAAATGCAGCATCTTGAAATGCCAGTGCAGAAAGTCTTACTACATACAGCCCTAGAGCTATGGGGAAATACTGAGATGGTAAAAAATAAGGCAATTTTCTTCTTCACACTGATCATTAGGTTGAGACGCTGAGGAATACAGAATTCAGTCTTTGAAGTCTAGCTTGGGAGCCTAGTTAGTCAAAATCACAATTTTGGGGGGTGGAAGCACATTTGCTATGCCACACCCCAAGTCGCCCAGGCACACTTCCCCTGAGCTCAGGCATAAACCCTAGCGGCAGGGGGACCATGCGTGGTGCTGAGAAACCCAGATCTGCTGTGCAACCAACTCGGCAAATGCCTTGCCTCCTGTACTCTTTCTCTGGCCCAGGACTCATACTTTTAAAACATGCTTCAGAATGGAGAACAACTCCAAAGGCGGGTCATTTCAGTGACGATGTGCTATTCAGGCTGTAGCCAGCAGGAAGCGTCTGCTTACAGACACACATTTCGGCCTCCCTAGTCTACCAGAAGCTATACCTGATCATCTGATCACTGTAGACACAGCGAGTCTATTGGAGATGAGGAGTTTGTGAGGGGACGCAGGAAGAGATGACGACACAGGAGGAGCACCACAGCAAAGAGGACCCCAGCACCTCACCACCAGGCCCACACAGCTGCCACCCAGCCATGCCAGGGAGGGTTCCCACCCACCGCCAGATTTTATCTTATTCATTCATTTATTTTTGCTTTTTGGGTCACACCTGCTCAGGAGTTATTCCTAGCTCTGCACTCAGGAATTACTCCACCATATGGGATGCTGGAGATCGGACCCAGGTCGATTCATGCAAGGCAAATGTGCTCCCCACTTACTATTGCTCTGGCCACATCACCAAATTTTGTCAGGAGGTTAGCAGTGTTATATGCCACAAATGTCATCACTTCACTTGTATCATTGTCTTCCCATTGTCCGTCGCTTTGCTCGAGCGGGCACCAGTAACATCTCCATATGTCCTGTCACATGCTAGTGTAGCCCAAGGGCATCTGCTAGCTCCAGGAACATGAAGAGCCTCAGACCATTGCATCAGGTCATGGGAATGAGGTCTATAATGGTTACTGGTTTTTAGCATATCAAATATGACATGGGTAGCTTGCCAGGCTCTGCCGTGCAGGTGGGATACTCTTGTAGTAGCCTCTTATCTCGTGCATGTATCGATGAACCGCACGGGCAAAGCGGCCGCTCCAAGCGGGAAATGATCAGCTTTTCTGCTGGGTGGAGCTCTGACGAGCTGTGGAGTCCAGATGTTGAAAATGGTGGCCCTCATGGTGTAGGGGTTCCTCTGGCTTCTTGCGAGGTTCTGGTGGGAAGGCGGGCTAGGGCTAGAACCCACCTTCCCTCCTGGGCACCTATGATCAACTGGGCACAGGGAGAGCCCGTAGCAGCTCTGCCCCGTGTCTCTGGGTCTCTGGATCAGGCACACCTGGGCTTGAAATAGACGGCTGGCAATGCTCAGGGGTTATTCTTGGCTCTGCACTCAGGAATTACTCCTGGCGGAGCTCAGGGGACTATATAGGATGCTGGGGATCGAACCCAGGTCAGCCTCGTGGGAGGCAGATGCCCTCCCGCTGTGCTACACAAATGTCATATAAAGAAAGTTCATTATATTGAGTCATACAAGGATTTAGTAAGATGAGAGAGAGAGAGAGAGAGACAGAGAGAGAGAGGGAGGGAAGGAGGAAGGAAGGAAAACAAAATGAGCTGAAACTATAATTATCAGCATAAGGCCAGTGCGATAGTACCCCTGTACTAATAAATAATATATATCCCATAAGTGAGTGTGATTATTCTAAAAACATTTGAAACTTTTTTTTTTTCTTTTTTGGGTCACACCTGGCGACGCTCAGGGGTTACTGCTGGCTCTTTGCTCAGGAATTACTCCCTGGCGGTGCTCAGGGGTAATATGAGATGCCGGGGATCAAACCTGGGTTGGTTACGTGCAAGGCAAAAGCCCTACCAGCTGTGCTATGGTTCCGGCCCCTCCCACATTTGAAACTTTTAAAACAAAAACTTTGGGGCTGGGGCAATAGTACAGTGGGTAGAGTGCTTGCCTTGCAAACACTCAGGTTTGAGCCTGAAATCCCTTACGGTCCCCGGCACACCGCCAGGAGTAATCCCTGAGCATCGCTACCCCGTGACCCAAAAAAGCAAAAAAAAGTAAAGCTGTTACCGACTGGATCCCAAGGGATGTCAAAAGATCATGTGGCCGCCCACCTACAAGATGGTCAGACTTCCTTGTAAAGACCCTGAAGGAACGGTTTGAGGCTCTTCATATTCCTGAATAAACCAGATGCCATTGGGCTACATTGGCACATGATAGGGTCCAATGGAAATGTTACTGGCACCCGCTCGAGCAAATCGATGAATAACGGGAAGACAAGTGATCAAGTGATTCAATAAATAATAATAGTAATAATAATAATAATAATAGTAACAGCATAAATTTGTCCTTAATAAAGTAAGATTGCTCCCTAAGACAAAAGGGTTGAAACAAAGGCAGGTAGGGGGCGGAGTTATCACAGGTAGGGCGTTTGCCTTGCACGCAGCTGACCCGAGTTCGATCCCCGGCATCCCATATGGTTCCCCGAGCACTGCCAGGAGTAATTCCTGAGTGCAGAGCCAGGAGTAACCCCTGAGCATTGCGGGTGTGACCCCAAAAAGGAAAAAAAAAGAAAGAAAGAAAAAGCAGGTAAAATATATGAAAAAAATCTTAGTGGGGTAAGGTTCCCAAAGAAGACGGGAAAGGATTGGGGGGAGGCGGTGTCCATAAAATGAGAGGGAGTAGGAATTATGGGGGGGGGCTGGGCCAGAGATTGGGGAGTGGGCCAGAATAGCCAGGACTACAGTCTCAGGGATGACTGCGGACTGTTTTCGGGGACTCTAAGCGGTGCCAGGCATAGGTGGGACGCAGGGCAAGCGCCTTGGGTACTGTGCCATCTCAGTTCGGGAGGAAGCAACAGCTGCAAACCGCCCATCCTCAGCACTCAAACACAGGCGCACACCTACCCCATTACAAAGCAACACGAAACCGGTGCTCCGCTGCCACTCCAACACCACGCAGACGCCGCAAGGTGCTGAGCGCTGCAGAGTCCCGCCTTTCGGCTCCCACGGAAACCGAGTGGGGCTGAGGTTGCGCAGCCACGCGGAAACTTCCAGGGCCTGCGGGGCGCGGCACCGGGAATCATTTCCACAGCCTGGACGCAACTCCGCAGCCCCGCGTTCCCGGAGGACACAGCCGCGACCACCGCGCAGCACCCAGGGCCCCGAAGCAGCGCACAGCCGCGACCACCGCGCAGCACCCCGGGCCCCGCGAGGCAGCGCACGGCCGCGACCACCGCGCAGCACCCAGGCCCCGCGAGGCAGCGCACGGCCGCGACCACCGCGCAGCACCCGGGCCCCCGCGAAGCAGCGCACGGCCGCGACCACCGCGCAGCACACCGGGCCCCGCGAAGCAGCGCACGGCCGCGACCACCGCGCAGCACCCGGGCCCCGAAGCAGCGCACGGCCGCGACCACCGCGCAGCACCCAGGGCCCCGCGAGGCAGCGCACGGCCGCGACCACCGAGCAGCACCCAGGCCCCGCGAGGCAGCGCACAGCCGCGACCACCGCGAAGCACCCAGGGCCCCGCGAGGCAGCGCACGGCCGCGACCACCGAGCAGCACCCAGGCCCCGCGAGGCAGCGCACGGCCGCGACCACCGCGCAGCACCCGGGCCCCTGGAAGCAGCGCACGGCCGCGACCACCGCGCAGCACCCGGGCCCCGAAGCAGCGCACGGCCGCGACCACCGCGCAGCACCCGGGCCCCGAGAAGCAGCGCACGGCCGCGACCACCGCGCAGCACCCAGGACCACCGCGCAGCACCCAGGGCCCCGAAGCAGCGGGGCCGGGCGGCGCGGGGCAAGCCCCTCCCGGACGCGCTCCGGGAACTCAGCCGCCTCCTGCCCGAGTCCTCTGGGCCTCCTCCTTTCTTCTTCGTCCTCCTCCTCCTCCTCCCCGCGGCCGCCGCCGACTCACCTGACCACACCGTTAAGCCGCACGCACGCCCGCAGCAGCGAGCTCGCAGCAAACTCTCGCCGCCCGCCCCCGCCCGCAGGCGCCTTCCCCTAAGCCCCCGCGCGTCCCGCCCCCGCCCCGCCCCCCGAGGTCTGCACGGGCATGCGCAGTCGGTGGGAGGCCGCGCTCCTTCCGGCTCCGGGTCGAGCCGGCCCAAGCGGGGTGTTCAAACTTCCTCGGGACTGCCGGAGGCCTGCGGGGTCATCAAGTCTTCAGATCACCAGCTCATCAGCATATTATTGATTATCTCCTTGAGCTCACTCCAGTTCCCCACCCCAATTTGCCAAAGCTACCTGGGACTAAAACAGTGACTGTCTTTCTACCGTATAAACTGGAAACTTTCCAGAGGCGCGGGAATCCTTTTTAGCACTAGGGATTGGCCCAAAGGGCTTTCAGTCTGATTCTTATGCATCTTTGCAAGTAAATACTTGAATTCTTTTTTTTTTTTTTTTTTTTTTTTTTTGCTTTTTGGGTCACACCCGGCGATGCTCAGGGGTTACTCCTGGCTCTGCACTCAGGAATTACTCCTGGCGGTACTTGGGGACCATATGGGATGCCGGGGATCGAACCCGGGCCGGCCTGTGCGTGCAAGGCAAACGCCCTACCCGCTGGGCTATCGCTCCGGCCCCTTGAGTTCTTTAAGTATCTATCTCAGACTGTTTGACCAGTGGGTAAGTAAAGTCTGCCAGCCTTACAAAGATCAAAGAATAAGCAGCACACACACTGCTTCTGTTTTGCGTGTGCCTTCTTGCATTTTTTGGACCCTAACCCTAACTTTTTTGTCTGACAAATGTTAATGTCCACCAGTACAACACAGATCTTTCTGTTTTAAATAGATTTATGATCTCAAACAGTTCAAACGAAGCGAATTTTGCAATTACATAAGGAGCAATTTTTAAAGTACTGGCTTTGGGGAGGCGGTTTCCTGAGATTTGATTTAATACAGGCCAGGCATCATGCTATTTTTGAAAACACAAGCTACACTTGTTAAGTTGAGGCCTGAAAACACTGCTCCATATTTTCCAGCAAAACAGCAGGCTAGGGTCCTTCTCAGGTTATAATTTTTAGCTCATCTTTACCATTCTATTATTTGATATCGTTGTACTTTAAGCAGTAGTAGTCAAATCATTAAGTGTATTATTGAAGCATTTGAATTCAGGGGCTGGAGTGATAGTATAGTGGGTAGAGCGTTTACCTTGCACGCACTCTGCCAAGTTCAATCCCCAGCACCTGTTGGGTTCCCTGAGCCCTCCAGGAGTGATTTCTGAGCACAGACCCAAGAGTAATCCCTGAGCACCAACAGGTATGGCCCAAAACAAACAAACAAAAAAAAAATACAAATTGAATAGTTCTTGGATTTTTGTTTTCTGGGAATAGATTAAGAGTTTTTGTTTTAAAATTAACCATAAATCATTTTGGTCTTTTCTTAAAAATGTTTGTGCTTTATATAATATTTTTTTCTGAAATTTTTATTGAATCATCATGAGATAGTCCATTACAAAACTGTTCATGATTGGGTTTCAGTCCTACAGTATTCCAACACCCTCCACCAGTGCACATTTCCCGGCACCAATGTCCTCACATAAATCATTTTAAAAGTAGGAACTCACTTACTTATACATGTTCTTAACAAAAGCTATCATATTTCCTTCTAATTACAGCATAGTGAATTGAGATGAGAAAGAAGAGAACCAGTTAGCTGCTTTACACTCAGGTGAAATCTCCCTCTCCCTTGTTCCCTCTCTCTCTCTCTCTCTCTCTCTCTCTCTCTCTCTCTCTCTCTCTCTCTCTCTCTCTCTCTCTCTCTCTCTGTTTCTCTGTCTCTCAATTAGTGAGCTGCTTCAAACAGATAAAATTCTAATCATTGGGCCCAGGGAAATAAATAGTTTAAACAACTGTTATGGAGAGATAGTATAAGAGATAAGGTACTTGTCTTGCATACAACCGGTTTCAGTTCAATCCCTGGCACCACATATGGTCCCATGAGTACTGCGAGGAGTGATTCCCAGAGCCAGGATTAAACTCTGAACATAGCTGGATAATGCCCCCAAAACAAAACAAAAAGAACTGGAGCACCTGCTTTGCATGAAAAGGTCCTGAGTTCAGTTCCCTGCATCAAATGGCCACTGAGCACTGCCCAGGGTAGCTTCAGTAACCTCCAGGTACCAGCATTGCTGGGTCCAATTAAGCACCATAGCACCAGGCCTAAGCACTGAACCATCCAGCCTATATAGCCAGGATCCCATATCACTGCTTGAAAGCCCACATAAGTAAATTATTAGATAAAGGTGCATTAAATATCTTTAAACATTTCTGAGCCATGTGGCTACTAATACAGCCTTGTGGCTACTAATACAGAAAAACTATTATATTTAGTTACGTGTGAAAGAAAACCAAAAAAAAAAAAAGCTGTGGGTTTTAACATGAGACATTTCTCATCACTTGTATCACTTCACTTGTGTTCCTGTTGTTCATCGATTTGCTCGAGCGGGCGCCAGTAATGTCTCCATTCATTGAGAATGAGGTCCATTATTGTTACTGTTTTTGGCATATCGAATACACTACGGGTAGCTTGCCAGGCTCTGCCGTGGCTCTGGGTTCATCCCAGGGGGCCTAGTCTTTTTCTGTGTCAGACCATCAACCATCCAGTGTCCCCGGGAAAGGCCCGGGTGTGGACAAGCCTGTCTCCTGTCTGCCACCTCCCAACACAGCTGGGCACTGCAGCCACACCTGCAACACCTCAAGGGGCAAAAATGCACTAATCCCAAATAATTCTGTTTAACCAGAGTACATTTAATAAAACCACGCTTACTACTCTGCCTCCTTATTTTATTTTTGAGTCATACCTGGCAATGCTTGGGGGACCGTATGGGATACCGGAGTGATAGTCCAGTGGGAGGGTATTTGCCTTGCAAGTGGCTGACCTGGGTTCGATCCCAGGTTATGGAGCACTGCCAGGACTAACTCCTAAGTGCAGAGCCAGGAGTAACCTCTGAGCATCACCAGGTGTGGCCCAAAAATCATTTCTCATAAAGGGAAAAAATGATTGAAGGGGTGGACAGTCAGCAGCAAAGGTTTTCATTGCACGCAGCCGATCCCGATTCGATCCCCGTTATCCCACACAGTGCCCTAAGCACCACCAAGAGCAGTTCCTGAGCACTGCGGGCTGTGACTCAAAAAAAAAAAAAAAGCGAAAAGCAAAAGTGTCTAGGATTGGCTTGATAGTACTAGAATCAGCTCCATCCACCTTGCTTTTGGTCTTCCATGTCTTTCTCGGGCGAGTACAAGTGTTAATTTTCTTGCCTTGCATGTGGTCAGTCTGAGTTGTACCTCCAACACTGCTTACGGCCCCAGGAGCACCACTTGGGTCTCTTTTAAACGCAGAGTCAGGGATAATGCCTGAGCACTGCAGGGTACAACCCAAAAAAAAAAAAAGAGGCAGTAGGAAGGGTGCTGTCGGAGGCGCCGCCGGGGTCCCTGACAGTGCTGGGAAGCGAGTTCCCTTCTACCTCCGAAGCCGGCAGGGAATGGATGAAGACTCAGGAATCCAGTGCAGTTTTAAAAGGGCTTTACTATCACAGGTTCCAATATACAATCCAAGAGCAGGAAAACCTCCGGACTCTGGGTTCCCAGCTAGGCCCCAGCCAGGTGTAGGCCAAGATGGCTGCCACCACGTGTTGAGGCCCAACAGAGAATGGAAAGGACGGAGAAGCAAAACGCCAAGGGAAGCCGAAATGGCAAAAAGGGGAAAAAAGAGAGCTTCTTTCTTCTTGCAGCTTATTTTATAGCTAGAAATCCGCCCAAATTCCCCAGCCCAGCCCATTCTGGGCTGGGCTATCTAGAGATGAAAACAGGAAAACAGCTCCATAGAATGTAGCAACTTCAGGAGATCATTTGGTTGTTTACAAGGACCCAGAGCTAATTCAAAGCCTTCTAGCAGAGCTGGGAGAAGCTACAAGCCAAATGTAACTTCCCATGGCAGGAAGGATCAAATGCCCTCAGGTAATTTCTCCCAGCACCTCACCTAATATCTTAAGCCAAGATCTCCCTGGAATTGCCTTTATAGGGTAGAGAAGGGGGTTTCTGAGATGGCATGTCTCTGTACCAAATACTAATACTAATGCCAGTTAAATATTTCTCCAAGCCTTCACAAGAGTCTCATCTACTTCACGGTAGTTTTGTATTTTAGTTGCCTTTGAGTTATCAGGGAGCCATGCTTGCTTGCTTACTTGGAGGCAAACAGCATTTCTCTCTGGTCTAATTACTTAGAGATCCAACGTGGCCAGGCAGATATGCTGGTAAGATCTAGCTAGTCCCACGATTCTTGTGGTAGCATGAGAGAATATTTATACCAGCCAGTATAGAATACAGGGTCAGATAAGACTGCCACATTCAGACTACCCCCTATCTACGAAGTGACCTGCAGGAGGCAATCCAGGGCAGATGCAGAGGCCTAGGCTTTTAGGTGTCCTGCAACAGGGTGCCTTCCTTGCATGGGTTCAACCCCAGCATCCCAGATGGTCACCTGAACACTGCCAGGAGAAATTCCTGAACACTGCTGGGTGTGACTCAAAAACAATAAATCGAAAACAAAAAAAAAAGATTAAATAAAAGTCTAGGGTTGGCAAGATGATCGGAGAATCAGCAACCTCTGACTTGCAGCTTCGAATCTTCCATGTCAGGAGACTACAATTGTTCATTTGTTTCCTCTTGCATGTGGCCAATACGGTTTGGGTCTCTGACACTGCTTACAGTCCCCTGAGCACCACTAGGTCTCTCCTGAGTATAGAGTCAGGAGTAGCTCCGGGCACGACAGGTACAGCCAAAAAGAAAGAGTCAGGGCAGGCTTCTCAGACTGCTAGCAGCAGGAAGGGGCGAGAGTCTGGGGCTCAGAACATTCTTCATTCTGCTGGTAGAGTGACAATCCCATCATAGACCAAGTGCCACTCCTTTTTGTAAGGTCGTTGAGCCTTTTTTAAACTCCTAGCAATCATTTCAACACGAGTAACTCAGGATCCAGAGAGAGGAAGCACGGAGCAGGCACTCCAGAGTCAGAGACCCAGATTTTATCCCTGTACCACACACATCCCCTGAGCACCGTGAGGAGTGATCCTTAAGCACAGAACTCGAAATAATCCCTGAGCATTGCAGGGTGTGATTCAAAACCAAAACAATAAGTAAAAGGTGGGATTGGGGGAATTTGGAACAAGAGGTGAAACCGTACTCAGGCATGAAGAGGACAAAGAGAATGTACTTGCACAGAGGGGAAGGAGGACCTGGGAATTTTTCTGCTGGATTCTGACAAAATACTGCAGAAAGGAAAACCCCTCTCTGTGCCTAGAAGAAAGCAACTGCAAAGCTTTGAAATACTTGTTTTGTTTAATTGAAAAAAAACCCACAATGTTGGGCACTAGATCAAGATTCAAAGGAAGAAAAGGATATGGAAGTGTTTACACTGAGAGATAAAATCAACAAAGGATTTTCTCCAGTTATTAATATAGAGGAGCCAGAATAAGACGGGAATGTTATGTTGGTTGGTTCTATTTTTTCCACTTCACGGAACAGTGGAGAAAATAACTGAGTTCTGTTTCTGAAATAAAAACGTAATTAAACAATAAAGAGCTAGGAGCATAATAAATGTGTCTTGAGAATTGTTCTAAAGCCAAAAAAAAGGAAACTCAATGATAAGAGAGTAAGGGGGTGGAGATAATCAGGGAAACCAGGAAAACCAGAAACTTCTTCAAACGAGCCTGCTAGAAATCTAAACTTACTCTAATCTGGGCAAAGTTGCTGCTGCAACTTAAATGTGCCTCAGTCTGAGCTTACAGTGAGAGGAAAAAGTTAAAATGATGAAGATAAAAATAACTACTGAAGTTGAGACCCCTGTGTATGAAGTCACCCAGGACCTGGTGAGAGTTTATCAGATGTTAATTTCTGTTCCTCTCTCCTGGAAAGCTGAGGTCCAGCATTATCGAACCATGCTCAGGGCTTACGTCTCTGTTCTTGCCTTCCTTAACACCTCTGGAAGACCTTTAGGGGCATAAATATGGGGCATCAGTGAATGAAGGCTAAGGTTGATAACTAGGACGGTTAACATCCTCTCCTACTGCAAAGTAAGATCTGCATAATAAATGAGACAAGAATTACTCCAAGCAGCAAAGGTTTTATTTTACTGTTCATATAATAATAGATTTGTGCTTGTTTTACCAATGGGGCAACTGATCTGAATCAGAAATTTTTTCCAACTATCAGCAAGTGACCTAACAGGTATTTAAGCAGTGTGACTTAAGGGCCAGCATGTGTAACCAATGTCCACTCTGACTCATCTGATTATGCACCCCCTGAGGGAGGGCAGGATGAGGCCCTGTATCACCCCCTCACTCTGATTTGTCTGTGACCCCAATAACCTGTTGATAAGTAAGAAATCTCTCTCCTCTCTCTCTTATATATATAAGAGAAATATATATATTTCTCTCTCTTCTCACTTGTATCACTCTTATTCTCATGTTCATCAATTTGCTCGAGCGGGAACCAGTAATGTCTCCATTTGTCCCTGTCTTGTGCTAGTGTAGCCCAAGGCTCGCTCTAGGAACACGAAGAACCTCAAGCCATTTGCTCAGGTCATGGGAATGAGGTCTATTATTTTTACTATTTTTGGCATATTGAATATGACATGGGTAGCTTGCCAGGTTCCGCTGTGTGGGAGGATCCTATCAGTAGCAGAATCTATCTATCTATCTATCTATCTATCTATCTATCTATCTATCTATCTATCTATCTATCTATCTATCTATCTATCATCTATCTATCCATCTATTATCTATCTATCTATCTATCTATCTATCTATCTATCTATCTATCTATCTATCTATCTATCTATCTACTATATATCCATCTATCATCTATCCATCCATCTATCCATCTATCTATCTATCTATCTATCTATCTATCTATCTATCTATCTATCTATCTATCTATCTATCATCTATCTATCATCTATCTATCCATCTATCATCTATCCATCCATCCATCTATCTATCTATCTATCTATCATCTATCTATCTATCATCTATCAATTATCTATCTATCATCTATCTATCTATCTATCTATCTATCTATCTATCTATCTATCTATCTATCTATCTATCTATCTATCTATCTATCTATCTATCTATCATCTATCTATCATCTATCTATCAATTATCTATCTATCATCTGTCTATCATCTATCTATCTATCTATCTATCTATCTATCTATCTATCTATCTATCATCTATCTATCATCTATCTATCTATCTATCTATCTATCTATCTATCTATCTATCATCTATCTATCTATCTATCTATCTATCTATCTATCATCTATCTATCTATCATCTATCTATCTATCTATCTATCTATCATCTATCATCTATCTATCTATCAATCATCTATCTATCTATCTATGTAGATATATATGTGGATAGATAGATATAGATATATAGAGGGGCTAATAGTATATATTTACATATAAATACATGATTAGCCCCTCTTCCTCAGTTCATCCATCTCTCCCACACCAGCTGTAACCAGAGGCATCCATATGTCTTTTGTCATAGGGGAGGTGGTTATGTACCACTAATCCACTTAATGAACCCCCATAATCTATGTGCTGTGTCCCTGTCACCCTTTTTGTGCAGACTTATCTGGGATTTTTAAATTCACAATAGAATTGTCAGAAAGGCATAGAAACTTCCGGCCTATCTTTTGCCACTACCCGTGCATAGCCTCCCGCACCAATGGCACTCAACCGGAATGGGACATTTGCTTTACCAGGGTGAACAACGACACATCATCAACCCAGATCCTTAGTTTTCCTAAGACTCACTGTCGGTGTGGCACAGCAGGTCTGGACTTAAAATGTATGACAGTATCAGTCATGATAAGGTCCACCTATGAGCTCCTAGTCATCTCTTCCCCCTTCCCCCCCCTGAGAAACACCGTCATCTTATGGTGGGGGTGGGAAACAGCCAGCAGTGCTCAGGGCTTATTCCTGGCTCTGCTCTCAGGGATCACTCCTGGTAAGGCTCAGGGGACCAAATATGGTGCTAGGGATCAAATCCAACTTAGATCAGCTACGTACAAGGCAAGCCCCCTGCCCTCTGTACTATATTGCTCTAAACCCCATCCTTCTTTTGTTTTTTTTGGGGGAGGGTACACCTGATGATGCACCTGGCCTACATTCAGGACTCAATCCTCAGGGGCTCAGGAGACCATATGGAACGCCTGAGATCTAACTCAGGTGGACCATGTGCAAGGCAAATAAATGTCCTACCCTCTGTCTTACTGCTCAACCCGCCCTCTCCAATCTTTTTCATTGTCTACAAAGTTTTACTTTTTTCAGAATGTCATGTAGTTGAAATCACAGTACATAGGCTGTCTCCATTTGGCTTGTTTCACTTCATTCTGGATCCCACGGGATGTCAAAAGATCACATGGCTGCCCACCTACAAGATGGTCAGACTTCTTCGTCAAGACCCTGAACGAACGGTTTGAGGCTCTTTATATTCCTGAAACAACCAGATGCCATTGGGCTACACTGGCACGTGATAGGGTCAAATGGAAATGTTATTGGCGCCCACTCGAGCAAATCGATGAATAACGGGATGTCAAGTGATCAAGTGATCACTTCATTCACCATCACTGAAATACAAACTCAAGATTCTTCTACATCGTCCATGGCTTAATGACTCTTTTCTTTTTGAGATTATTTTCTTGTCTGCAAGCACAATATTTACTAGCTCACAGATAACCTTGTTGCTCCACATCTTTGGCAATTATAAGCAAAGCTGCTATCAAGTCTGTTTTGTTTCATTGTGTATGGATATGTTTTCAACTCCTTGGGGTAAGTATTATGGAGCTTAATTACTCGGTCATCTGGTCTGATATGTTTAATTTTGTTATGAAATTTCCCAACTCCTTCAAAGTACCATAGCACTTTGTGAATGCAAAGTCCATTAGGAATGGACTAATATTCATTCCTACCAGTAATGAATATTAGTCCACTTTCTCACCAGCATTTTTTATTTTTGCTTTTTTTGGGTCACACCCAACAATGCTCAGGGGTTTCTCCTGGCTCTGCACTCAGGAATTACTCCTGGCGGTGCTCAGGGGACCATATGGGATGCCCGGGATCGAACCGGGCTGGCACAGGCTGGCCGCGTGCAAGGCAAATCCCTACCCCCTGGGCTATCGCTCCGGCCCCCCCCTCACCAGCATTTGATGGTGTCAACGTGCTGGACTTTGAGTCTGTGGTGATGTCTTGGCTTAATTTGCTTTTTCCTGATCAAACATGATGTGAAATTTTTTATTTTGTTATGCTAACTTGTTATCTGTATATCTTTGGTGAGGCAGCATTTATCATTTGTTTCTTTTTGGTGCCTTCCCTGGTGTTGCTCAGAGTTTACTCCTGACACTGTGCTTAGGGATCACTTCTGAGGGTGATCAAGGGAGCATGTAGTGTTGGGGTTTGAACCTGGTCTAGCTGTGGACAGGGAAATGCCTTAATGCCTGTACTATCTCTCCGGCACACTCCTTCACTTGTAACAGGTATTTTCTCAGGTGAAATACTTCCAAAGTACTTTCCTCTGTTGGGGGTGGACATGTCGGGGGTTCTGAGCCACACCCAGCAGCGCTTAGAGATTACTCCTTATTCTGTGCTCAGAGGTCATTCTGGGACTTATTCAGTGCTCGGAATCTGCCACGTTCCTTAGCCCTTGTACTGTCCCTCTGGCTCACGTGATTTTTCCTTTTTTATATATAATCTTTAATTTGTGCTAATTTGGGGAATTTGAGGATTATATCTGATGGTGCTCAGGGATCACTCCTGGTGACTGTCAGGGGACCATGTTCAATGTGGAGGATCTAACCTGGGTCAGCCGTGCTCTGTACGAGGTCTCCAGTCACACTCTGGAGAATTATTTTATAATTTGAAAATAATATACCAAAGTTAGTTGCTATTGGAGTGGGTTTTGTTTGTTTTTGGCATTTATTCTATACTGTGTTTTCTTTATTTATTTATGTCCTTTTTTGGATCACACCTGGCAATGCTCAGGGATTACTCCTGGCTCTGCTCTCAGGAATTACTCCTGCTGGTGCCCAGAGGACCATATCCTGGGGGTGGAACCTGGGTTGGCCGTGCAAGGCAAATGCCCTATCCGCTGTACTATCACTCTGTCCCCTTTACTGTATTTCCTGAGTTTCCTGGATCTGTAGTTTGATATTTGACATTGATTTGGAGAAATGCTCAGTCATTTTTGTCTCAGATATTTCTCAGGTTCTTTTTCTCAGGATATTCCATTAACACATATTTTACACCTTTTATCTTTAGTTGTCCTTAGATATTCTGGTTGTTGTTGTTGTAGTTTTTTTTTTCAGTCTTTGTTTTCTGGGTTGTTTGGTTTTGAGAATCCTACTGAGAAACCACAAGCTCAGATGTTCTTCCCTCAGCCGTACCACTGTACTGATAAGTCTTCAACATCACGCTTCATCTGTTATGCTTCATTTCTGTCACAATACTTTTTTTGGGGGTCACACCCGGTGATGCTCAGGGGTTACTCCTGGCTCTGCACTCAGGAATCACTCCTGGCAGTGCTCAGGGGACCATATGGGATGCCAGGGATCGAACCTGGGTCGGCAGTGTGCAAGGCAAATGCCCTACCCGCTGGACTATCATTCCAGCCCATCAGTACTTTTTATCTCTAGCATTTCTTTTTTAGTTCTTAGGATTTTTTGCTTTTTTTTTTTTGAAGTAAACAGATTTTTATTATGGAGGTTTATGGGGTTTTAGGAAGGGAAGAAGGAGAGAAAGTGAGAGAGAGAGAGAGAGAGAGAGAGAGAGAGAGAGAGAGAGAGAGAGAGAGAGAATACATCTCAAGTGGGGATATGTGGGCGATACCTGTGCTCGGCCACATGGGCTCGGCAGCACATGCGCACCAGTTCTTAGGATTTATATCTCTCTATTTATATTAGTCATCTGTTCTTCCATGCTGTTTACTTTCTCCATTAGAGTCCATATATGTGATGGTGTGTGTGTGTGTGTGCGTGTGCGTGTGTGTAGACCATATAAGCCAACCTTGAGACCTGCCATTTGCCTGTGTCCTCTCCTCTCCTAGAGACCTACGTGAAGTTATTGATTGCTCAGTTCATTCAGAGGTGACTGCCAAGCTTCTTACTTGCCAAACTAGAAAGCTGAAAGCTGAAAGCTTCTCTGTGTTATGGCTCCCAGGGAGAATTCTCTCCCATCTTGATAAGTGCTTACGGACTTCGCTGTGATGCCACGTTCTTCAAATCATCCTGAAATAACTCATAGCCTTGTTCCATGGAAAGACAGGAGAGGAGAGTTGGCAGGGCCAGATATAAAGACACATATTTCAAATTTTCTTAAATGACTTTAATTAGAAATCCCACCCTCTGAACCAGTGTTTCCCAGCCAGGGCCCCATATGCCTCCGGCAGGCCTCCAGGATATGACATGGTGGGGGCTACAGGTGGAAATCATGTAAATGGGCTCTACTGCAGATACTGAGGGCCAACTGACAGCACTGGGGGGGCAGAGGATGAAACAAGTCAGAAGGGTCATGATGGGAAAAGGGGTGAAAACTGCTGCTCTAACCATGGTCCTGACGCTGGAACAGCATCTGATTCCCAGTGGAACCAGGCAAGAAACACATCATTGAACTTGCCAATGTGTCCCTAGTCTCTTAATTTTCCCTTCTGGAGGATGTGAATCATACTGTTGGAGAGGCCTTGAGATAATTATGTTCTTGATACTAAGCTAGAGGTCCTTTCTTCTTCTGATACAACATCTTTCTCCTACTTGAAGGAGGAACTCTTCAAAAACGGTTTGGAAATGTATATATTTCATGCAGAAAAGGGCCATTCCAGGAGATGCCTGGGCATACGTCCCAGGAATCAGACTTAGGACCTTGCACGTGCTAGTTCTGTACACTTCCACTTGAGATGTGAACCATCTCCCCAGCACCCAACATTCTCTATTCTTTTCTTTCTATTTATTTAGTTTTTGTTTTTTTGGGTCAAACCCAGCAAATGCTCAGGGGGCTACTCCTGGCTCTGCACTCAGGAATTACTCCTGGAGGTGCTGGGGGGACCATATGGGATGCTGGGGATCGAACCTGGGTTGGCACATGCAAGGTAAATGCTCTGCCTGCCGGACTATCTTTCTGGCCCCTTTTCTTTCTATGGGTGATTCATAGTGGGGTAGCTGGGCGTATAACAGAGGCACACCACATGCGAGGCATGCTCTCTACTATGGAGCCACGTCCCCAACCCTCTTCACAGTCTGTGTGGGACGTTCAGCTCTTCAAGAGCAGCAAACATCGTGTCATAGGAGACTTCTCGATGCAGTGACCGAGCTGGCTGGTTACTCTCTCAAGTCCAGAGAAATCCTTTCCCTGCAGCCAACTACTGTGCCTGCTGCTTCCCTTCACCCGGAGCTAGAGTTCATTAGCCCTGTCCTAAGAGGACTTTACCCTCGATAAAACCGAATGCTCACTGGCTGATGCCTGTAGCTTCTTTTCTTTAAGGCCCCAACATAGGGCTTGACTGCAGTTAGCAAAGCTGTATACAACAACAGCCATTGTAGTTATCTTGATTTCTAGTAGCCGTTCTTCCTAAGAACAATTGAAAACACCTTCACAGTAATATTTTTAGGCAGATTCGCCTTCTCACCAACCCCCACCCCCAATTGAGGAAAGGGAGAAAATCCCATCTTTGACATTAGAAGGAAACATGAGACCCACAGAGGTCAAGGACTTGTTTCTGGGTCCACACGACAAGGGCTCCCACTTTCTTTGGGTGGCCTCTGTTTCTTGGTCTCCAATGTCAAAGGACAAAGATCTGACTCTTCCCCTCAGTTTTCCAATTAGATCTTTCTCACACAGGCGTTTCTGAATGCCTCCCAGTCTCCATCCGCTCCAGCCCAGACGGGGAGCACCCCAGTGCTCTGCCCTCCTGCTCCTTTCTGGATGGAAGCGCTACTGGGTGGAAGACACCACATAGGCTGTGGCAATGTACTTCTTGCCGTTTCCATAGGTGGTCTTGTCCCAGGTGTAGGTCTGGATGGCCAAGGGATACCCGCCCAGGCTCAAATGGCACCTGTGGAGAAAGACGGTCAAATCACCGGAGCCCTTCGCTCCAGTTGTGTCCTCAGGCTGCAGGGGTTCAGACCAGACCATGCAGAAGGACCCCACAGTGTTTGAAACCACAAGCCCTCCAAGAGAGCTGCCGTAGCCGCTGCCTCCAGCCCTTTGAAAACACTATCCTTTGGGGGGTCTGGCGGGGGACTGACTGCAATGCTCAGGGCTTAGTCCTGGCCCCGCACTCAGGAATCAATCCTGGTGACACTCCAGGGACCATTTTTTTTAATTTCATTAAAAAAAACTTTTAAAAAAACACTAAAATCGCCATGTTTCCATTTTAGACATGCTCACAAGTAGTCTAAAAGAGAATATTTCTCACCTCACTTGCAACCAAGTGAACTTGCAACTTGCAACCATCTAACTCCACCATCTCAGTTAACCATCTAACTCCACTCGCAGCTCCGGAGAGTGTCGTGCTGAGTGAAATGAGTCAGAAGGAGGGCACAGGCACAGAATGATGGGACTCGGTTGTGGGGTGTAAAAACCATAATGTGAAACCAATATCCAAGGACAGTAGAAACAAGGGCCAGGAGGTTTGGTTCACGATAGGAAACCTGCTTCAACCTCTTGGGGAAAGGGCAGTTGGGATAGGGAAGGGACGCTATGACAGACAGTGGTAAATGACCACTGTATAAGAACTGTGTGCAGGGGCCGGAGTGATAGCACAGCAGGTAGGGCGTTTGCCTTGCACGCGGCCGACCCGGGTTCGATTCCTTGGCATCCCATATGGCCCCTGAGCACCACCAGGAGTAAATCCTGAGTGCAGAGCCAGGAGTAACCCCTGAGCATTGCCGGGTGTGACCCCCCCAAAAAAAATAAGAATTGTGTGCAGAATAGGTAAGGAAACAAACATGATGACCTCTCAGTATCGGTGCTGCAAACCTTAATGCCCAATGAGGGGGAGAGAAGGAACATGCCTGCTATATAGAGACAGGCTAGGCGTGGGGGATAGGGGCTTTGCAGGAGGGTAAAGGAGCACATTGGTGATGGGAATGTGCACTGGTGGAGGGATGGGTGTTGAGTGACTGAAACCCGGTCATGAACAGTCTTCTGACTGTATGGCACAGTGACTCAATAAAAAATAGTAATAATAAAGTGACGGGGGAAATGAAAGGTGTGAAGAATTTTTTGTAGCCAAAATAATTTAAGTGTTACATTAAGAAAGTATGAATTACCTTTGGAAAGTTTATTTATATATATACATATGCATATTTCTAGAAAGTCCCTATAAAGATTCAGATGACTTTAAAAAGATCCTCATTTAGGAGCCGGGGTCTCCTGAGCACCGCCAGGGGTAATTCCTGAGTGCAGAGCCAGGAGTTACTCCTGAGCATTGCCAGGTGGAAAAAAAAAAGCAAAAATAAAATAATTTTAAATACAAAAAATTAAATTAAATGTCAGATTCTAGATCCCCCAGCCATAGGCTATCTGCTGAGGATTTGGAAGCACTCATGAGAGAGCATGAGACCCAGCTGTCTCCAAATGTACTCTCTGGGACCTTCGGGTTTTCCCAAGCAGCACCAGGGGCCAACCCGAGAGGCTTGGAGCAGCTCCAAGGGCAGCACCTCTTGTAACTTTGACATATCATGGCTCTGTCTAACATTTCATTTGGGAGGGGCCGGAGTGATAGTACAGCAGCGAGGGCGTTTGCCTTGCATGTTCGAGACCCGGCATCCCATATGGTCCCCTGAGCACTGCCAGGAGTAATTCCTGAGTGCAGAGCCAGGAGCAACCCCTGAGCATTGCTGAGTGTGACCCCCAAAAAATTTAATAAATAAATTTAAAAAAATAACATTCCCCTTGGGAGAAAGAGGGGGAGGTGGTTTTGCTGCTAAACTGGAGTTTGACTCCTCCAAAGTAATCTCGTTTCGTTTTCCAGCTGAGAGCACTCAACCAGAGCTGGATTTTGCTTAGGTCCCCGGAGCCCCCACAAGGCAGCACTGAGGTCTCCTGGCTGTTGTGCCTGGGTTGTCCCCTGGCCGCAGCCTGCTCCCTCCCCGGGCCCTGGCTGGCCCTTTACTTACGTTCTGCCTGGCCTGGCAATGAAGCACAAGGAGTAGAGCGCAAACTCAAACTCGGGACTGCTGCCGATGAAAGCCGAGCCCACCTCCTTGTAGTAGCCGTCCCAGCTGAACTGCATGGCTAGCACGTCGGGGTAAGAATCCCACTGCAGAGAGAAGAGTGGCAAAGGGGCTGAGGAGGTGCCCCGGAGTGGGCTGGGACAGAGGGCGGCAGATGGGAACTATTGGTCAGGAGTTGTTAAGGGTCCACCAGGGACATGTGTAGGCTTTCCTGGGAGCCTGATTCTTAACGGTATTGGGCTTCTGGGGTTTTCGCTTTGTTGTTTTCTGTGCTGAGCATCAAACCCAGAGCCTCACATGTGCAAGGCCAATGCTTTACTGCTAAGATACATTCCTGGCCCTGCAGCTGGGTGTTTGACACGGACACGGACAGAGGAAAGGCCTTTCCTCACCAGGGTGTCAGGAAGAAGGGAAAGGGTAGCTCCCCCTCTCCCAGCACCAGCTCCTGTCCAGAAATGGTCTGTCTGCTGCCTGCACTCCGTAGCTCTAGAAGCTTTCCTGTGTGGAAGGGAAGGCCAGAGTCTTCCCTGGCAGGACCTGCCCTTCAGCAGCCCGGGAAGACATAATCATTCCCTTCTAGGCTGTAGATGAGCATCAGTGTGACAGGAAAGTCAGACCATCTGGAACACAGATGCGAGCCCGGAGTGCAGGCTCTCCACCAGGGGGCGGTACTCAGTACTCACTGGCCCGTCGTAGTTGTAGCTGTAGTAGTCAACCAGGCCCTCCTTCTCCTGCATGTAGAAGCGGATCCAGTTATGGAAGCCAGTGACCTTGCCTTTCTTGACTTCACCTATGGCAGAGAGTCCAGGGTGGGGAGGCGACCTTCCCTTCCATGCTCAGGCTGACTCCTTCTCCAGCTTCTGAATCCTGGTCTATGTCGCCCTGACTTCCCAGAGTGCCTTGCGTCCTTCTCAACCCTGCATTTGACTGGATCCCTTGGTGGGGTTTCTCCTCCCCACCAGCCATGGTCCGGGATACCTGTCGGCCATTTCTCCAAGAGCACCAAGACTTCGTGGGAGAGTTTTAGGATGGACCAAGGGGAAGAAAGACCCTGGTCCTTTCGGAAGCAGCTGATGATGCTCTGAGAGCAGGCCACCATTCAGAGGTAGGTAATGGTGTCCCAAACCATTTTCTTTCCTTCACGTGCCCCCGGTATCTGAACTTCCTTGGTAGCCCCAGTCTGTGATCTTCCTTCCCCTAAAAAGGAAAGCGGCTCCCGGCCTCTTCCTAGTCTAGGAGTCAGCATTCCCCAACCTGCTCTCTGGCATGTCTGCTGATGCCGCAGCCACCTGCCCCTAAGGGACGCCCCTTCCCTTCATTCCTCCTGCTCCTTCTTCCCAAAGCAGAGGGACCCCACCTGAGAAAACGTGTTCAAAGCCACTCGAGTCCCCTTCTTCATTGCCTCTTGAGTAGAGCCCGAACCACATGTTCTTCAAGTCATCAACAAACTCTTGTTCTGAGTTGTAGCGGTCTGAGAAAGTAGCACAAAAGACCTCAGGAAAGGGCGAGGTAGGGCCAGATTCTGGGCATCAAGGCAGGGCCCCTATTCCGGCACCCCGAACAACTAAAAAGACAACCGGTGGGGCTGGAGAGATAGCACAGAGGGTAGGGCATTAGCCTTGCACACAACCAAACTAGGATTGGCCCCCAGCATCCCATATGGTCCCGCAAGCCTCCAGGAGTGATTTATGAGTGCAGAGCCAGGAGTAAGCCCTGAGCATTGCTGGCTATGGCACCCAAGGCCCCCTCCAAAAAAAAAACACAAAAAAGAGAACTGGTCATGCCACCAACAAGTTGCAGAGCTAAGAGACAAACCAGGTCCCTAAACGCTTCACCACTGAAGAGAGTAAAAAAAAAATCTCTTGTGAGCCTGGATGTGGTGGGCTGTGAGCCGGAATTTTAGGACAAATGGGATTTGGACAGAGAACTAAGCAAAGAAAATAAGTAAATAAGCAAAGGGTGAATCAGCATTGAGGTGCAGGGTTCCAGCCCTAGCTTTGCTTAGAATTTCCCTTTGTAATTGTTGCAGTGCTCAGGGCTTACTCCTAGCACTGTGCTCAGGGGTCGCGCCTAAGCGGTGCTCAGAACCAGGTCGGCCACAAGGCAAGGGAAGTGCCCTGAAGTGTACCACCTCCTCAGGCCCCCTTTCCTGAGACTTATTTTTAAAATAGTTTTGTTTTGGTTCTTTTTGGGGGTCACACCTTGCCAGGGGTTACTCCTGGCTTTGCAGTCCTCGGGCAACGCCAGGATTGAACCCGGGTCGGTCCCGCCACGTGCAAGGCAAACGCCCGACCCTCTGTACTATCGCTCGCTGGAGATTTTTAATCCTGGAGATTTTTAAACGTGTCCTTTTGCCTCGTCTTTCTCCCACTTGAAAAGCTGTTAACAGCTCGCCTGTCCATAGGAGAAGTGAACACCAGGGGGGCAGCACAGGACAGAGCCGAGCCCTGCAGGGCAAGCCCCAGCACTTTTCCTCAATTCGAGGATCCAAACAAACACAAACCCTTGTCCAGAGCTCCTGTGTCCCAAAGCTCTTTTGGTCTGATTTGAACGTATCTCCCTCTGGTGCCATTCCAACGGGAACCCTCCGGTAGAACTCTCCTCTCTGAACCTTGGTTGACTTTCTCTTGCTGCCCCCAGCAGGCTTTGCGGCATGGCTAACCTCCTGGGGACTTGGGGCAGAGGGGAGGGCCCCAGTCAGGGAACTCTGTGCCTGCAAAAGTGGTGCTAACTTTGTCACTCTGGCCCGGGAGGGCCCTGGGGGTGGAATGGGGTGACTCCCACATGGCAGAGAAACCTAAAGACCAAAGTACCAAGTCAGGGTTATGGGGCAGCTGAGAGTTAAGTCCGAGACTAGACGTTTTCAATCTACACAGCACTGCTCAGCTCCTCTTGGGTCCATGAGTCTTCTGGGGTTTTTTTTTTTGGGGGGCGGGGGCTATTTTGTTTTGTTTTTTGGAAGGAGTTTGGGGGACACATCAGCAATGCTCAGGTTATCCTGGCTCTGCACTCAGAAACTCCTCCTGGCAGTCTTTGGGGAACCATTCAGATACAGCAACGAACCCTGTCAGTTGCCCGCGGTCGTGCATGCTGTGAGAGACCCACCCGCTACTGTCATTCCAGCCCTAAACATGAGAAATCTTTTCGCTTGTTTAGTTATTTGGGGGCACACCTGGCTCTGCACTCAGGAATTACTCCTGGAGGTGCTCCCAGGACCATATGGGATGCTGGGGAGCGAACCCAGGTTGGCCACGTTTGAGACCATACGCTACTCACTGTACTATTGCTCCAGCACCCCATGAGCTCTTGCTGGCTGCCCACTCTCAGACAGCCTCTGCCTTCCTGTCCTTCCACTTCTTCCTCACTACTCTCTGAGCCTCCCATCCTGCAGAGCTTCTGGGCATTCAGCTGTCCCAGACACAGACCCGAGTCCTCAGCAATTCCTACAGGGCTTGGAGAGGGCTGACTCACTCTTGTGATGGAGGAAGCTGTAGAGTTCCTTCATGATGGCAGTCGTCATGACCTCAGCAAGGAAGGTGTCCTGCTCGGCCAGCTGCTGGGCGCTGAAGTGCTCCCCCTGGCCTGTCCTCCGCTGGTAGTTGTTGAGGAGGTTGATGAAGGCTGCGTAAGTCGGCTTGGAGAACAGCCTCTCATTGACATATGTGAAGAGCCTGGGAGAGGTGGAGGAGACCCACTGAGAGCCTGAGCACAGAACTGCGGACAGCCAGGGGTTGGCCAGGGTGGCTCCAGGGCAGAGAGGGCACTGCGGAGCCTCTGAGGTCTTTGCATGAGGTCACTCTGCTTTCTCTCCAGCTCTAGAAAGGGCAGTTCCTGCTCTGCCTGACCAGCCCCAGAACCCTCCCAACTAGGGACCCATATCCCCCAAGATGGTTCTGGAGGCCCTTTGCCCGCGTTTGTGTCTTTGCTCTGACTTGAGGATGGGCCAGAGCTTCTCAGCCCTCAGAAGAAGCCAAGCTAGCAAAAGAGACTGCGGGAGAGTAAGGAAGGGAGCTCACGGCTCTGGGCAGCGGTCCACCCGGCCCCCCCGTCTCTGACGGGGAGATGCAGTTCTGGCTGTTGAGAACTATGTCATGCTTCCTCGCTTTGTTGGTGTCTGCCGCATAGATCTTCTCCGAGATGCTCAGCAGCTCCTCCTTGGTTATTGCATCACTGCTGTGAGAGAAACCCTCTGGGAGGAGCCGGGGACAGATGGCGTCAGAGCCAGGAAGGTCTGTGCACAGCCCCCAGCCCAAGGGCACCTTCGAGAAGCCAGCAGTGAGGGAGAGGGGTTTAGTCAGGTTGCAGCGATAGTACAGCGGGTAGGGCGCTCGACTGGCACACAGCCAACTGGGTTCCATCCCCAATATCCCACATGCCAAGAGTAATTCCCGAGTGCAGAAATAGGAGTAAGCCCTGAGCATCGCCGGATGTGCTCCGCCCAAGCAAAGAAAGGAGGCAGATGAGGATGAAGAATAAGTTCTGTCAGACACTGGAGTGGCAGGGAATGGGGTCGGGGTCTCAGGACCTAGACCTGAAGGACCTTTAAAGCCAGCCCACAGCCTCGCCCACCAGTTCCCCCAGCATGCACCCCGACCCCGACTGGTGTGTTAAAACAGGCTGGTAGGCGCTTCCCAGAGCTTCTGCCTGCTCATGGAGCATATTCTCGGGGCTGCACAGCCAGGGACCACACTTTGAGAACTGCTGTGCTAGAAAGTTCCTCTGACCCTGGGACGATACCGAAGGGAGCAGGCAACTGACCGTGGCCACACAGGCTCTCAAAATCCTCGCAGCAGTCCCCAAACTCGAGGCAGCGGCGGTTGCAGTGGCAGGAGTGATGCTTGTCGAAGGCCTCGCGGCAGCGGCCCCGGCAGGAGGTGGGCGCAGAGTACAGGTCTAGAGGAACGGACGCGCCCAGCAACCTCTAGAGGGCGCTTCCTGATGGCTGGTACCCCTCGACCTAGTCCCCCCTTACTCTGCCCACCCACTGACCATCTCCAGGGAAGGAAAACAAACAGGCTGACCGGTGCACACCCTCCTGGGTCAGGAAGTCCGTTCTGAAGCTGAACTTTACGTTTCTGGCTGTTGTTTTTATAATCTTCCCACTCTAAAAATAAAATCTCTTCCACTTCCTTCTCGGCTCTCCACAGGCCTCAGGCTCTTTCCTGCTTGCCCACCCACCACCCCAGGGCTGATGGGCCCCCTGACTCCCTTCCTGCCCAGGGAGTACCCCTCCCTTACCACCTCCAGGGTCTGGCTTTGGGATTCTGGCTGAGGCCTGGGCCTGTGGTCATAGGTATGGCTGTTCCTCCTTGTCACACCGGTCCCTTTACCCTGAAAACCTCTACGGGAACTCACTGCTCGTCGGGGCCGCCTCCCGCTTCTTCCTCCAGCTCCAGGAATGGCTCTGGCGTTGTGGGGTCGTTTCCATCTGAAGGCAGAGGAGTAAAGCCACTATCTATCTGCTAAGCTCCCCTTCCTCCTTCTCCGTCCCCCTCCTCTCCCCTTTCCTCTTCACTCAGCTCCCCCAGCCTCGGGGACAAGCACCTCTTTGGTGAAAAGGTACACCTGTCTGGAGAGATTGCTCAGGAGCCTGGCACAAAGGTTACCTTCAGGAAGCCCCAGCCTGGCCTGATTACCCTGAGCACTGCCAGAAGTGATCCCTGGGCACAGAGCCAGGAACAGCCCCTGAGCACCACTGGGTTGTGGCCCAAAACCAACAAAAAGAACAGGAGCTAGAAGATGAACATGTAACAGGTGATGGGGGGTCAGGACTGAAAATGAAAAAAAATGTTGAAAACTGTTAGAGAAAGTGAAAAGACTTTCCCCATGCGACAGCCCGTGGCAGACACCCCCCCTGCAGTCAGAACCAGGTGACTCATCTGTGTAAAGGGGGACAGGGTGGGAGGTGGGCCCTCCTGGGTAGAAAACTCTGGCTTGGGGTATGACTCTTCTTACATGGAAGTTGACAATAGAGCGGCTTAACCTTCTCCGCATGACACGTCCTCACGCAGGGAGCCTCCCTTACCTAAAAGAACTTCCTGTCTCAGTCAAGGGAGAATTCCTCCCAGGGTCTCCAAGGAGTAAGAACTGTTTCCTGAGATACCAGCTTCTCTTCTTCCTCCACAACACTTGGCACGGGCCACACATTGTGTTTGGGGGAAGGCGGGTTCCGAAAGCACATTCCTATTGCCGGCCGTTCCCTCAGCCTGCCAGCAGACGACCCACATGCTCTGCTCTGGCAGAGAAGACTGGCATGGGGAAGAGAGAAGGAAGGCGTTTAGGGTCCCCGACCTCCTCTCGCATCACAGCGGAATCCTGGGCCACAAAGAAACTTGACTCCAAAGTGGTCTCCAGTCAAGTAGCGCATTTGCTGGATAGTTCTGCTGGCCCATCAGAACCTTGGTTCGGTCACTTGTTCAGCTAGCGAGCATCTAATGAATAATGCTGTGCCAGGCTGTGTTTATGTGCTCTAATCAGCAGATTTCTATTTATTTATTTATTTACTTGTTTGTTTATTTATTTATTTATTTATTTATTTTGCTTTTTGGGTCTCACCCGGCGATGCTCAGGGGTTACTCCTGGCTCTGCACTCAGGAATTACTCCCGGCGCTGCTCGGGGACCATATGGGATACCAGGGATCGAACCCGGGCCGGCATGGGCAGGTCGCATGCAAGGCAAGTGCCCTACCCGTTGGGCTATCGCTCCGGCCCCGATTTCTATTTTTAACCACGTTTTGCTCTAAACAGACTCTTGTGCTCTGGTCAGAAAACCCTTCCTTCCATCATTGACATTTTCTGTTGGAAAGGATTCTGAGTTGTGAATCAGAGATGTGGAGATGAAAAGGCAGAGTATTATCTCTCTGCTTCTACCAGCCTGGTGATGCAGTGGTTTTATTTTCTCTTTGGGTCACACCCAGCAATGCTCAAAGGTTACTCCTGGCTCTGCACTCAGGAATTACTCCTGGCTGTGCTTGGGGAGTGGATATTCTTAGAGAATGCTGATTTTAGGATAAGGTCCTTCTCAAGATCTTTCACATTTATACACTGTATACAGTCCCAGACAGGTTCTAACTGATACCAGTAAGCCTAGCAAGAAGCCAGAACAAACCACACATCATGTAGTCAGTCATTCTCAACATCCAGACTCCATAGATCCTCAGAGCTCCATCCAAGAGAAAACCTGATCTTCCCCCTTTAAGTTTCATCAGTAAATGCTCGGGTTGAGAGCCTTCTACTGAGACTATACCACCTACACGGCAAAGCCTGGCAAGCTACCGTGTTTTATTTACTTGCTATGCCAAAAACTAGTAACAATTATGGACCTCAGTTCCATGACCTGAAGTGCCACGGCTCCCGCGCACCGCCTCGAGTAGCATGAAAGTGCTCACTGGGCCAGGGGATGGCTTCGGTACTTCCCCTAAAAAGGGACAGTTACCAGACGGTGCTTCCCCCTAAAAAGGGACTGTCGCCAACAAAGCCCCCTAGAATTCCTTTTGGTTGTTTCTAAGAATGCTTGGTGTGCAGTTAGAGTGCTTGTTTATGCTGAAACTTAGACTCTGAGTAATGAAGAAACTGAACAAAGAGAAAAACCTGCGGCAACCGTAGTTTTCATCATACACAATTATAGCATAAAAACAAAGATAGTAAAAAAATGCCAGCCCGCGCAGTGTCTGGCTGCCAAGGCCTGAGCTGGTCTCAGGTCCTTGATAAGGAAAGGCCTGTGGCCTTCAGGCCTTTGCTTCCCATCATTAGCGGGAAGGGGAGAATTCTTGACCTATGGGTCGAGACGCCCAGCTACCCCCCTGTTGACGGGAATGCAGTGATTAGCCTCCCTAAACCTCCTGTGTGAAAAATAATTGGGCTTGTTAAAGTTAACACTTTCTAGTACAAAATCTTAATAATTTTACAATAATAAACTCTGCATAGAAGTTTCTATTTAGGAGTAGGTTAAGTTAATCTATACTATGTGCATAGAGCTAGTAAGTAATTCTATGAATATCAGAATCAAAAAAATATGTATCTTACTTAAGGCAAATATGAAAGTATGTAAAAACAAAAGATGTCAGAAAAACATGTCTGAAAAACAGGTGCAGGCAAGCAGGCAAGAGGTGGTCATATGTGGTAGACACGATAAACTTTTTTGATGTTAAAAAATGTCTCCTTTGCTAAAAAATAACTGGTGTAATCTTGTGTCTGTGCATTTGTTGAACATAAAAGAAAAGCTTTGCCTTCAGTAAAGGGCAGCAGCAGCATTTGACCTCCCTGTGTCTGTGCCTGTCTGTCCATTGCGCCCGACGTCTCTGTTCTCCTGATTTCTTCAGCTGGTTACCCCGAGACTTAGAGCTCACACCGACTGAGCGGTCTGCGGCACTGAAGAATGGTTTCGGGCTCCTCCTGTCCCTCGAGCAAGCAGATGCCTTGGGTTACACTGCTTGTGACAGGACTAATGGAGATGTTCCTAGTGCCCACTCGAGCAAATTGATGAACAGTGGGAAGACAGTGACATGACAGTGCTTGGGGACTATATGGGATACTGGGGATTGAACTGGGGTTGGCCGCATGCAAGGCAAACACCCTACCTGCTGTGCTATCGCTCTGACCCCCAGATAATGCAAAGTAAGCAGGTTCCTGTGTCCACCAAAAGGAATCCGGGAAGCAAAAAGGAATAGGTACAAATCAGAGCTGGTGCTGGCCTTGGCTTGGTCTCCTTCCCTGGGTCTGCTCAGCTGAACTTCTGCTGGTGCAGATGGAGCTTGTGTATAAATTGCGTGAAGCTTCTTCTGGGTGGAAATAGCTGTGAGCATGTGGCTGAGTCAGTTACCTTGGGAACCTCCTTCCTCTGAGTGGACAGAGCTTTCCTTCAAATTAAACGGTTTTGCAAGAAAAGCACAGCTTCTGTTTTGGTCCAGCTTGCCCACTCAGTCAGGCATCCAGTGCGGCGCCGCCTAGCGCCCAGCGGCCTTCCCCAAGGTCTTGCTACCTATCATAGCTTCTGATATGTTTCCTAAACCAGGACTCATGTGGTTTGACAGTGAACTTAGCGAGGCCCTGGGTCACAAAACAAAGATGATTTTTCTGGGAGTCTAAAACACTGGAACAAGGGGATTATTCAAAACTATGCTTTTAAATGATTCATTTTTAAACTGGTGGATTGGAGCGGGGAGAACAGTTGGCCTTTGAGGGAGCTCACATGCATCTTGGAATCGCTGCACTGGGAGAAAGGCAGGTTGGGGAGGGGGTGACCGCCTGGTCTGTGCCTTCTACAAAAAGTGATTTGAGTTGTGACAATCATCGTGACCCAAGCTGCCGTCCTAGTGGCCCTCAACTCGGGAGCCTTTACTGCCTGAGTTTATACTTATGTAATGGAAACGGTCGAACAATTGGTAATGTGATACACACTAAAGCGCTTCTTGGATCTTTTTGAGTACTTAAACTTTTGAACTTACTGTTAATTCCAATAGTATAGACAGATGTTCGGACAGATATTATGGGGAAATGACACGTACTGTACTTCAAGTTGGGGTTATAGGTTGGGAGGATCTCCAAGGAAACCTAGGACCTGCAATGCCCAATATCTGACCTCTGTTCTGCCCCTCAGCATCCTTCACTTGTATCACTTGTCTTCCCATTATTCATCAGTTTGCTTGAGCGGGCACCAGTAATGTCTCCATTCATTGGGAATGAGGTCCATTATTGTTACTGTTTTTGGCATATGGAATACACCATGGGTAGCTTGCCAGGCTATGCTGTGGCTCTGGGTTCACCCCAGGAGGCCCAGTCTTTTCTATGTCAGACCCTCAACCATCCAGGGCCAAAGGGGCAGAGCCCTGGGGGTGTAGACAAGCCTGTCTGCCACCTGCTGATGCAGCCGGGCACCGCAGCCACACCTGCAATATCTGAGCCCATAATAATCTATCCCAAACCCTACACGATGCAGGAGTGAGGGGAGGTGGGGGGGCGGGGGGGGCAACTGCCAGCAGCTTCTCAGACAAGCCAGGTGTGGACATGGCCTGGCCTCCCTGAGCCTCCCGGGCCCTTCACCCCACAGGCGCCTCACCAACACACACGTGTTCATAGTCCTCACAGCAGTCCCCGTGCCGGGACACCGGTGGTCACACTGACAGGCAGCGTCCGGGTTAAATTTCTCACTGCAGCGAGATGCACATGACTCCAATTTTCCTACGGACAAGAAATGTCACAAACCCCAATCAGTGGGGATCCTATTTCCTAATCAAGACACCCTCCGCTGGGAGGCTCCCCCAGGGGAGGACCCTCACCCTGCAGCTCTGCAAAGTCACACTCACGTCAGCTGTCTGCTCACTCCGCAGGGTTGGACACTCAGACTCCAACTACCCACCAGCCACCAGTATTGTGGGTGCCCCAACACGCCCATTGGGACTAGCCTGTAGCAGGTGACAGAGCAGAGAGCAGCAGGAAGAGTTGCGGACCAGAAGCCTGAGGACACGTCCTGCCTGAAGTTGGCTGCTGCTTGCCTCCAGCCACTCGCTGTCACACAGGGTCAGATGTTCCAGCGCCAACCTAATTCTTTGTTTTGTTTTATTTTGGGCCATGCCCAGTGATGCTCAGGGGTTACACCTGGCTCTGCGCTCGGGAATTACTTCTGGCTTGGGGGACCATATGGGATGCTGGTGATAGAACCTGGGTCGTCTGCATGCAAGGCAAATGCCCTCCCTGCTTACTATGGCTTCAACCCCAAGACACCTTAATTTTAATGTAACCCAACCCAATTGTCCACAGTGTTGGGATCCAACCCAAGGTCTCACACATGAGAAGCAAGCCACAGTCTATTCCTGGGCCCGTTCCCAACCACTTTCTCACTTTTAAAACAGTCAGGCTGGAGCTGGAGAAATAGTTCAGCGGGCTGGCACTTGTCTTGCGTATGACAGACCTGGGTTTATTTTATTTTTTATTTTTTGGGTCACACCGCGGCGGCTCAGGGATTACTCCTGGCTCTGCACTCAGGAATTACTCCTGGCGGTGCTCGGGGACCATATGGGATGCCGGGGATCGAACCCAGGCTGGCATAGGCCGGTCGCGTGCAAGGCAAACGCCCTACCCGCTGGGCTATCGCTCCGTCCCCAGACCTGGATTTAATCCCAGCACCCCATTTGGTGCCTGATCCCTGCCAGGAATGATCCTTGATGGGTAGAGCCAGGAGTAAGCCCTGAGCTCCACCAGGTGTGCCCCCACTCCCCACAAGGAAAAGAATTCAGGTGGATGCAAGAAATATCTCTGGGTGAGGGGCGACCGGCCTATTATACGGGTGAAGGGGCGTCCCTACTGCTCTGTAGGTGCCTGTCGCGGCCACATCTGCTTCCTCTCAGCTGTTCCTCTTACGTCCTCACTTTCTTTGCTCTCCCACCACCCTCGTCCGCTATCCTCTGCACTGTTCCCCAGTCACATCTTTCCGTTTCAATAGTCGTTGGAATGCGCTTGGATTCATTTCTGCACAGGGTGGGGAATGAGGCGGGTGTGGGTGAGAACTGGGCTTTGGAATAGGATTCCGTTATGTAACCACAGACCACATCCATAACTGCAGCCAAACGGCCTGCAGAAATAAGCCTGTTGGTCCCAAGAAGAGTAAAAAAAGAAATTTGAAAGGAAAAGGTACAAAACCACCACCACCACCACCACCAATACACCCCTCAGGGCCCTCCACCACCCAGAGCGTTGAGGGTGTAAATGGCTGGCCTGGCTGACTTTGGGGGTCATTTCCTTGCCTTCAGGGTTTCAAGGTGATAACAAAGACTTTGTTTCTATTTGAGGTTCCTGAGGTTTGGATTTAGCAAGTGCTGGGTTTGAGGGCCAGGCTGTGTGTCAAGATCAGAGTCAGAATTACTCTTAACATCGAATTTGTCTGAATGAGGGAACTAAAACCTCACTGGGGCCAGAGTTGGGGTTAGTTCGATTTAAATTAAGAGCGACAGGGAATCCTGTTGAAGGAAACACTGCCGTAATCTGGAGACTTCTCTGGCTTCTCCTCCCATCTCTCAAACAAAATCTTTTCTGAATTTGGAGTGATTGATCAATTGATTAAGAGCTAGTTAGAATTTGGGCTTGCGATAAATTTATTCATAAAATTACTGTTTTGTGTTACCATTCGGATTAAGGAATGGGGAAAATTTAAGACCACAGTCAGAGCTGAGGAATGTGTCAACATGAGTGAAGGAATAACCCCAGATTTGCCTTAGATTCTGGTGGTGATTCCACCCTGATATTTAAGCCCAGTAGGGCGGAGTGGACATGAAGACCCTGCGTTTAGTGATGGGTTTGGATCCTGTGATGAGGGTTTGTACTATGCTAATGAAAGTGGCACCGCACAGAAACCACAGTCCTGCCTCAGGTGCCAACAGGCTTGGAATTCTGGTTCAGCTGCTTTGCCGTGCTGCCATCCTGGGCAGGTGATTTGACCTTTGGTGCCTCTGTTTCCTTATCTGTACGGGGGTGATTATGATGGATTGATCCCACTCGTGAGATTTTTGCTTGTTTTGGAACCACAGCCACCACTGCGCAGGAACTACTCCTGGCTCTGTGCTCTGCAGTTGCTTTCAGCAGCAGTGCTCAGGGGCCCTGTGGAACCTGGGATTAAACCTGCAGGCAAAAGCAAGAGCTCCAGCCCATTGAGCTAGTTCTCTAGGTCCCTTGAGAATTAAATGCATTCTTATTGTTAAGCCGTTTAAGAATGGTGCCTGACGCATGGTAGCAACACGTTCATTCCAAGGCCACATTACCATCCAGGTGGCAAGTGTTCAGACCGGTTGGAGCTGTCTTCCCTGCCGATGCACCGTCGTGCTGACTCCCTTCCTAAATTTCAGTGAACCATCCCTTGGGCTGGGGTGTATTGATGCTGCTAACAGTATCCTGGCTGACATCATCACTATGGTCTGTATTCTTTACATCAAAGAGGTGTCAGGTCGAGGTTAGCCCAGGTCCAAGGGCATCACCACACTGTGTGTGAGGCCTCCAATGGGATTAGGGAAGGAAGCTTCTGATGTACCAGAAGGTGTCCCCAAAAAGACCAGATCCAAGGCCACTGTCCCTTCCTGCCCAGAGGAATGCCTCTTGAATCTTAACTGATGTTCTCTTGAATCGCAAATGCCAAGACCGTAAGGAGAATTTTCAGCCCAGGAGGAGGCTGTGCCAGCTGCCTGCTCAGCCTGCCTGGCAGTACACCCAGAATCCAAAGTGGGAGGATTCAGACAAATCGGGGCAGTGTTTCTAATGGGCTACATCAGCAGAGTCCAGGAAGGAATCCAGCCCATTCCAGCAGCTGGCACGGGCTGAGAAGGGCTGCATGAGAACAGTCGTCTCCCAGCAGCTCAGGAGAAACTGCCGCTGGCCCCACGAGGGCACCTCTTGGTCCCCATTGAAGAGCTTAATCCCCAGTAAGAACCTGTTCCGGGAGTTCTTCACTTGTCCCTGGAGCTTGGCTTGATGATGACCTCAAAACTTGTGAGTGGAGGGACTTTTCCTCACCTTGCTGAGCTGTTCTGGGGACACTCAGAGGACTGGTCACCCCGACTCCTCCAGCCCTCCCATCCTCCACCTCCTGTTCACACAAAAGCTGGACAGCAGGTGCCTGAGTCACAGCCCCAGGAAACGCTGGCCCTGGCCCTCTGCCTCCTGTCTCTCAGTGCCTCCTGCCTTTCTCCATTTTCCAGAGAAACAGGTTTCTTGCTTTCTTATCAACCTCCGGATCCTTCCCCATTCCCTAAACATGCCATGGGACCCCGCCAAATCCCCCAAAAAGAAAGCACTTCCCCTCTTGCGTGAAATGTTTTCTCCACTTCTTCAGTTTTTGCTCTGCAAGAACACCCTCTCCTTCTCTATTCTGCTCTTCCCCAAGCCTGTGTTCACATATGCCAGTACACAAATCTTTTGATGGTTGGACCATCCTCCATCCATGCCTCTCCAGGGGTTCTAGATGCTGTTTCCGTGGAGACCCAGTCAATTACCAAGATCTCAAGCTGTCACGTCTCCTCCATAAGACCTATACGTTTGCAGCCAAGTTCTATTGCTTGTTTGTTTGTTCTTGGGTCACACCCAGCTGTGCCCAGGGCTTACACCTGGCTCTCAGGAATCACTCCTATAGGGCTGAGGACCTAGTGGAATGCTGGGGATTGAACCCTTGGCCTGCTGCATGCAGAGAAAATGCCCTTTCCACTGTACTATCACTCTGACCCAGTTAGTTACTGTAACTGGGCCGTTGTTTGTTAGATTACCCTTTGTTCACCGCCCTCTGTCTCCTACTCAGCAGGTCTTCTAACCAGGAGCAGTGACTTGCCAGCCCTGGGTTTTGTATTATACATGACATGTTGTTTTTCCTCTTTCCTGTATGCTCTTTGCATATTCTTTTGCTAGAGCAAAGGCCTTTTGTATAGACACAGGAAGACAGTTAAGGCTATGCATCTGTGATATAAGAGTTAATTAACTCTGAAATATTTACTTCTGGACATCCATCATATTTCCTAACTTAAAACGTCAGTTGCCCTTAGATTGATTCTAGGTCTTACACCCCAAAAAGAAGGGTCCCATCAGCGGGACTTGGATGGACCCAGGACAAGTTGTGAGTAAGCTGTCCTGGCCTTGACATGAGACAGAACTACCTGTCATAAACACGATAATAAGCTAAGAGCAGTCATGGAACTAACTCTATCCTGACCCAAAGATAAGCAACTGATTTCAGACTGGTTGGGGTTAGGATAAAATTAACCTGGCCTGAAGACTGTAGTCTGGAATATATAGTGAGATGTCCCCAGGAAAAGCAACCCTTTATAAATATCTGTATCTCTTACTGTTTATACAAAACGACTAAAAATATTATTAAGATGATTGTTTGCCAGCAAAAGAAAGGAAAGAACAAGCCAAAACAAAAATTCCACCTTTGTCCTGGGCAGGTCTATAGCCCCAGGCCAGGATTCCATCTCTGGGGGAAGACCCCTGGTAGATTGCTCTGGAAGGAGGTACTTGTACACCCTCTTACTGTTTACGGATCAAAGTCCATCACCTCTTGCAACTCCCAATCTCTTTTGGGAGGAGTTAACTAGCAGACTTGACTTGGGAGAGGGAGTGAGGAAAGGAGAGTCTCATACTATCAAGAGCTCCCTGTTGGTCTAGTGGTTAGGATTCAGCGCTCTCATACTATCAAGAGCATGTGGTCTTATTCCTTTGTCTATTGGTGGGAGGAATGGTCTTAGGCTCTAAATATGCCAGGGGACCCCGTAAAACAAATCTCTATTGGAGACCCCACAAAACCCCAACAGTTGTTGTTGTTTTGGGGCCAAACCCAACAATGCTCAAGGGTTACTCCTGCATCTGCTCTCAAAACTTACTCCTGATGGTGCTCCGAGGACCATATGGGATGCCAGGCATTGAACCCAAGTCAGTTGTGTGCAAGGCAAGTGCCCTACCCGCTTTACCATCACTTCAGCTTGCAGCTAAGTATTTTTCTTTTGTTATTGTCTGTTTGGGGCTTCTTTTTTTTTTTTGGAGGGGGCCACCAGTGATGCTTAGGAGTTACTCTGTTTCTGTGCTCAGGGACCATTCCTTGCAGGCTCAGGGGACTAGATGGGATGCTGGGGATTGAACCTGGGTATGCAGCATGCAATGCAAGCACCCTAACCTGCTTGGCCCACTGCTAAAGTTTGATGAGTTAAAAAGGGAAAGAAAAGACCAAAGCCTTTTCCCTTGCATCTTAGGATGAAAAGGAGGCACCAGCCTCTGACCCTCATTGCCCAATCAGTCCTTCAGCCAGAGCAGGTCCTGCGTTTTCCTGACCCAGAGCCCCACTGCTCTTCAGGAAGAGCCAGGGGAGGGGCTTTCCAACAGCCAATGACGGTCTCCTCAGCCACACTCTGGAAATGTTAGTAAGTTTCTCTCAGCAATACTCATCATCATTCTAATCATGATCAAATCCCCGGTCATTGAGATCTCACTTCATGAAAGGAGCTTGGGTCACACCCAGCAATACTGGGGGTTCCTCCTGGCTCTGCACTCAGGAATTACTCCTGGAAGTGCTCAGGGGACCATATGGGATGCCAGGGATCACACCCAAGTGGGCCACTTGCAAGGCAAACACACTACCCACTGTGCTATTGCTTCAGCCCAACTCTGTCTTTAACTCTACAACAGCCCTATATAGGACCTACCTGAATTAGATGGATGAGTACCAAGCTGTGATTCTTTCTCCCCTGGGAAGAAGGGAGTGCACCCCACCCCCTTCAGGTTGGCACCTTCCCTTGGGTGGTTCCTGCTTACCCATTAACCATAAATTAACACATCAGCACAGGGATTTACACAATTGCTAAATAGCAAACTGTGTCCCTGTGCTGGTCCCAGCCCTATACCGCTAGCAACTGTGGGCCAAGCTTCTTTAACTTTGGTTCCTCTAGCACTGGACAGAGACCCGGGAACACTTGCTGTGCCCAGATAGCCCATGGTCCACCTCGCTGATCCTAGGCTCTTCCACTTCCTCCTGAGCTTGGCTGTTTCTTAAAACTTTACCCAAAGTTATCCCACACAATTTCATCCACCACCAGACAGCAGGAGTGATGAAGAAACCACTCAAATCCATCCCGCTGTGTTCTACCATATAGAGTCACAGTTTTACACCATACATGGGCTTAAAAAAAGCATGAGATCAAAAGTTAGAGGAGGAGGGGTGGGGCAGAACGATAGTACAGTGGTTAGAGCATTTGCCTTGCATGCAGCTGGCCTGGGTTCAATCCCGGCATCCCATATGCTCCCCAAGCACCGCCAGGAGTAAGAGCCATGAGTAATCCCCGAGCATTGCTGGGTATGACCCAAAAAAAAAAAAAAGTTAGAGGATGAAGGGGTCAGGAAGGAACCTCCATGACATTAATCCATCAGCCCACCTGTATCCTGACTCCAGAGGTAATTCCCACCCCAAGAAGGAGGACAGGTTTAACATATTCCGTGACTAAAAGGCACCCTAACCAACCACCTTCACCCTCTACTAGTGGCCCGATGCTCTACTTCTTTGCACACACTCCTTTCATCCCCATTACATAATGACTTACCAGCCCAGGCCAGGCTGCAGAGCATGGCCAGCATCAGGGGCCACAGAGCCTCATGGTTGGAGCCCGGTTGGAGACGAAACTGGGACTGGCTGGTGGACTTTCACTAGAGTCAAGGTGAGCGTCACAGCTCTCAAATGAGCCTTATTTCCCAAGATAGCCCTTTTAAAGACATCAGAACTTGTGAATCTGGTACCTCCGGATCCTTCCAGGAGGAAAATGGGGAGGGAGGGGCAGGGATGGATAAGAAGCAGGGAGGAGGTGGGGCCTCACAGCTGTTGGAAGCCGGGGAAGGTGACTAAGCAGACAGGTAATGCCAGATGTTCGAAGAGGGAACACTAGTTGTTTGCTGCCAGAAACTAGGTTGCAGCGGTAGGCACGACAGTCTCTGCAGTCTGGAGTGTTCTCAGTTCAAATTAGGGACACCCATGGGCTTATCTGCAGGTGAAGCCCTCCTAACACCCAACCTCCTCCATCTGTAAGCCACAGTCTGGCCCTCCCAGGAACCACAGATGGCTTCGTTTTTGTAGGCTTAGCATGAGCAGTGTGGTAAGGTGGGCATTAGGACGGGGATAAACAGAAAGTGCTTGAGCAAAAGGCAAGAAAGAGATAAAGGAGGCACAGGTAAGAAACCAGGGCTGGGGCCAGAGCACAGGACAGCAGGAAGGGCATTTGCCTTGCACACAGCCTAGTGGGGTTTAATCCCGGCATCCCATAGGGTCCCTTGAGCACTACTAGGAGTAACCCCTGAGCATCACCAGGTGGGGCTCTAAAGCCAAAACACAAAACAAACCAACAAACAGCAATCCAGGGCTGCTCAGGCCAGAGTGATAATAAAGTGGTAGGGCAGTTGCCTTGCATGCAGCCAACTTGGGTTTAAGCCCCAGCCCCATGTGGTTCTCTGAGCACCAGCAGGAGTATTCCTTATCGCAGAGTCAGGAGTAATTCTTGAGCATTGCCAGGTGTGGCCATGCTGAAAGAAAGGAGAATGAAAGGAAGAAAAAGAGAGAGAAAAATTGAAGAAAGAAAAGGAAGGAAGAAAGGAAGGAAGGAAGGAAGGAAGGAAGGAAGGAAGAAAGAAAGAAAGAAAGAAAGGAAGAAAGGAAGGAAGGAAGGAAGGAAGGAAGGAAGGAAGGAAGGAAGGAAGGAAGGAAGGGAGGAAAGAGAAAGAAAGAGAGAAAGAAAGAGAGAAAGAAAGAGAGAAAGAAAGAAAGAAAGAAAGAAAGAAAGAAAGAAAGAAAGAAAGAAAGAAAGAAAGAAAGAAAAGAAAGAAAGAAAGAAAGAAAGAAAGAAAGAAAGAAAGAAAGGAAAGAAAGAAAGAAAGGATTGGGCGATAGTGGGTGGGACATTTGCCTTGCACATGGCCAACCAGGGTTCGATCCCCGGCATCCCATATGGTCCCCTGAGCACTGCCAGGACTAATTCCTGAGTGCAGATCCAGGAGTAACCCCTGAGCATCTCTGGGTGTGACCTAAAAAACAAAACAAAAAATGAGAGAGAGAGAGAGAGAGAGAGAGAGAGAGAGAGAGAGAGAGAGAGAGAAGGGCTGCTCTTACTGTGAAGTCACCCAGAGCCGCATCACCTCAGAAACATTATGTAAATAGGCTCTAACTCTTCTTGAGTCAGCACCTCAGGTTTTACATGCCTAGCTTCTCAGAGGTGCAGGTTTATGAGACCAGGGAAGGGGGGAAGGGTAAGAGGCCTCTTCCAGGACCCACGCTGCCCCTCCTTGAGGCCCAGACCCCCTGTCTTCTCCCCTGCAGACACAGCTCTCACTGGCGACCCCTCAGCAGAGAGAGGCGAGGCTTCTGTGGGCTTCTCTGTTCTGGCGCCCGAGAGCAGAGCTGCAGCCGGTTAGGGCTGCCAAGTCTACTTCTTCTCAGAGAGTCAGCGCTCCTGTGTCGAGTGTGTGCCCTTCCGGAAAGATCTCTGCCTGCGGTTCTCAGCCGTCTCTGCCAGAAGTTTCCCCCTAAAGGGGCAAAATCTGAGGAACCAAGGCCTCTCCAGAGTGCCAGGGAGACGGGTGCGTCCACCCAGACCTGGACCTGGATCCTTCAAGAGAGGGTCGTTAAAGTGACTCATCTTCAGTTTTCTCTCTTTGAAATGACAGGGTTGGAACCAACTACCTCTTTCAAGTTCCCAGACTTTAATTTGAGACTTCCTGTCCTGCCCCAGGTAGGACAGTTGCCAGGGGGATCAAGAGAAGTCACAACGCCTTGTTGTGTAAAGGTGAGCCTGTGGGGTTGGGAGGTGGCTCGCAGCACCTCATGGGGGAGTAGCCCGAAACACCATTGAGCGGAACTCTGAAACACAACAAAGAAGAAAGGTGATCCCGGATGTGAAGTTTTTGAGGGTGGAGAGGACAGGCTGGGTGGGACAGACTATTTTTCCGAACTCACGGAGGAACTTCAGTGAGGAAGGAAGCCCAGGTCATGGAGAAGTACAGGTGCTTGCTTTGTTTGGCGTAAGCTCCTTTGCACACCCTGAAAGCAGGTCGCTGAGCCGCTCTCCAGCAGCAGCGCCTGGGCCTCTCTCTTGACTCCTGGTCGTTTTGCAGAGCTAAGAGTGTGTCACCAAGTGGGCTGTAAGCAATGATGCTTGCATTCGAGGGACGGTCTATCCCTCCAAGTACCCAGCTGTGTGGACTCTGGCTGTAGTCAAAGCTATCAGAACGAAGGGCTTCAGGCCCCACGCCCCTGAGAACCTGCCGAGCAGAGTGGGTGCTCCTCCTGCCATCAGGAGAACTGTAGGGAAGGAGCCAGACTAGGAGCCTGGAGCACGAGCCCAGATGCCGTATGTGAGGCCCCGCCCTTGACAGCACACACCCACGCTGAACGAGCACTTAGCAGGTGCCACACACAAACGACTTCCTGAGTGCTTCATCCTCGCTACCACCCTTACAAGGACTCTTGACACCCTCTCTTGACAGTGAGGAAACACAAGCCTGGAGAAGTTGACAGATGTGTCTAGAAGCACCCAATTACTGTTATGTTACAGGGCATCGGCCCACATCTCTCTAATCAGAGGTCCTCCAGCGGGGGCACTGATGCCACAAGATCATACAAACATCACACCTTTGGGCATCACCAACGACTTTATTTAGGTCTGGGTTATGCAAAGTCATCTGGAATCAGTGGAGCCTCTGTGACTTCCTAATTTCTCCTCCCACATCTCCCTCACAGAGGTTTGCTTCCCTCCCAGCTCTGCCTGAGGCGCCACTGTGAAGACCAGTCAGCAAGATGGGAGGCGCGAAAGACTGGGTCCCCAAGCCCGCAACAGCGAGAAGTGTCTGGGGACTGTGAGGAACACCCGCAGAGATGCTGCCTCTTGTGTCAGAAGGAGAGGAAGAGTGTGCAGCAGGGGGCCTCTCTCTGCGGAAGAGCATGGAACCTCAGATGGGGGACGCAGCAGGCAGTCGGCCGCCGTGGCCTTGGGAATCCCATCAGCAAATATTTACTGAGCACTCGCTGCATGCCAGCCGCCTCTGGGTCGGGGCCAGCAGGGCTCAGGCAGAGCACAAAGAGCTGTCCTTGCAAGAGGTCGGTTCCGGACAGAGAAGCCCCAGCATGAGGCAGCCTGAAGGGAAACCCCAAGGCACTGTGGGCTGCTGAGCTCATCCGCTTGCACCAACAGGCCAGAGGGCAGATGGACCGAGACAACTATGAAAGGGAACAGCTGTCCAGGTCAGCTAGTTCCTTCGGTCCTGTCCACTGTGAAATCAAGGCCCAATCTAGGAGACAGGTGAGACTGGAGTTACCTCCCCAGGGCACGTGGTGCTTGAAGCTGCCGACTCTCCGCCTCCATCTCACTGTGACCCAAGAGTGCCCAGGGTGAATTCACATCAATCCCCATTTCTGTTTTGTTGTTTTTTGGGTCACAGCCAGCAATGCTTAGGGGTTACTCCTGGCAGTGCTCAGGGATCTTATGGCTTTGAACCCTGGTCAACCGCATGGGGCAAATGCCCTCCCTCTGTGCTACCACCCGTCCCCCACTCCCCGTTTCTGATGCCAGCTAACCTCAAACCAGCAGACCACCATGGGTTTGCAAGACCACTTGCTGAGCAGGTCTCCAAGGACTGCGCCTGTGACCTTCACCGGAGGCTTGTACTGCGCACAGCACATTTATATTTCAGGGCACTTTTCAAGCTGGTGGGCCATCCCAGCAGTCTGCAGCACACCTGCCGGGGCATGTTCATCAGGCCTGCAGTTCAGTCTATTCATCATCTCAGCCCAGGCTGTCCTTCCGTCCTGCTGCCCACGCCCCGCACGGGCTGGCCCTCTGCCTGCAGTGCCCGGCCCCTTGCTGGCTGTCTCCTACTCTTCCTCCAGCTGCAGGGTAAGTCCGCTCTTCCACACATGGCTCCTGGCCCAATTTTTTGATATTTGTCCTGTGTGCCTTTGAGATCATGATCCTCTGATAGATGTGGCCAGCATGGTGTCTGTTAACCCTTGCCCTGCCATTTGTCCCTTCCATACATCTTTAGATGGGCTGTTCCTTCAGCCTACCTCTCAAATTCCTTAAGATAAGGGCCCTTGCCTGATGATGTCACCCAGGTGTCCGTGTGCACAGGGACCAACAATGAACAAAGAGAATGAAGTGATTAATGAGCATTAAGGAAGGAATGCACAAACACATGAATAAACAGAGCTGACATATTCCTCCAGGAGGCCCAAGGGCCCCAGAGTTTGTACATGGAAGTCAATGGGGAAGTATTTACTTCACAACAGGAAACAGTATTTTTTTCTTTTTTGGGTCACACTCAGCAACACTCAGGGGGTTACTCGGGCTCTTTTGCTCTGGAATTACTCCTGGCAGAGCTTGGGCAAATGCCCTGCCCACTGTGCTATCCTCTGGCCCCAGGAAACAGTATTTTTTAGTGATGTGACATGTTGGCACGGGATACTGGGATGAGAACTCCATCACTGCAAGGAGTCAGCCGCACAGGAATCAGAACCAGGGGTGCTCTGACACTACAATGTGACCAATAACCCAACCATATCCTGCTTTTGTAGGATCCACCTGCCTGTACTTTTCACCAGCTGTGTTAGTGTTTGTTTTATAGTGCCTAATAATAATCACTGTCTTCCCATTCATCATCGATTTGCTCGAGCGGGCCCCAGTAACATCTCCATATGTCCTGTCTCATGCTAGTAGAACCCAAGGCATCTTCTTGCTCCAGGAACATAAAGAGCCTCAATCCATTCGGAATCCATTCCAGAATGAGATAGGCTGGTCTGCTGGGTGGAGGTCTGAGGAGAGAAGTCGGATGTGGAAAATGGAGGCCCTCATGGAGTGGGGGGGTCTTCTGGCTTGTTCGCGAGGCTCTGCTGGGGTGGCAGGCCAGGGCTGAGAACCCACCATCCCTCCCGGGCGCCTCGTGAGCAGCTGGTCACAGGGAGAGCCAGTAGCAGCTCTGCCCCATGTCTGCGAGTCTCTG